>PVLD010004686.1:0-122167 GCA_004027595.1 Dinomys branickii | reverse complement strand
TTGCCGCCGCCAGAGAGCCGATCTCTGTCGGGAGTCGCCGGAGAGCTGCGCCGGGTCGGGGGGGTGGGAGGGATCGAGCCGTCCGTATTCTCGGGGCGCCTTGACCCAGCAAATCCCTCTGTCCTCTTCCGGCGGCGCTTGGGACCCCCCGCGCGGCTCGCCCGACACGCGCGAAACGTGGGATTGCCGGGCGTCTCCGCCGCTAACAAGCCGATCTCTGTCGGGAGTCGCTGGGGGGCTGCGCCGGCTCGGGGGGGCCGGAGGGATCGAGGGGTCCGCGCTCTCAGGGCGCTAGGACCCAGCAAATTCCTCTCTCCTCTTCCGGCGGCTTTTGGGGCTCTCCGCGTGGCTCGCCCGACACGCACGAAACGTGGGACCGCCGGGCGTCTCCGCCGCCACCAAGCCGATCTCTGTCGGGGGTCACCGGGGGGCTGCGCCGGCTAGGGAAGCGGGAGGAATCAAGGCGTCCGTGCTCTCAGGGCGCTAGGGCCCCGCAAATTTTTCCGCTCCCGGCGGCGTTTGGGGCCCTCCACGCGGCTCGCCCAACACGCGCGAAACGAGGGATTGCCGGGCGTCTCCGCCGCTAGCAAGCCGATCTCTGTCGGGAGTCGCCGGGGGGTTGCACCGTCTCGGGAGGTGGGACCGAGGCGGCCGCGCTCCCACTGCGCCTGGACCGATCCCCGCTTCTTCCCCGCGGGGATCGTCCCCGGCTCCCAGCATCTGGGACTTTCCCACATCTTGCCCCGGCAGCCTGGTCCGCCCTACCACATCTCCCCCGGCATCTCAGAGAAATACGCCCAGTTTAAACTTCCCAGCCGAGGTTCCGGCATGCACGCTCACCAAGTCTGTCTCGAGCTGGTGGTGTTTAATAAGGAGGTTCGCTCCCTTGCTGCTCACCCGGTCGCCATCTTCCCCGGATCTCCAAAAGCCAAATTTTTAGAGAGAAAACTCCAATATGAAGTTAGAATTCTTTTTTTTTCTTTTTTTTTTGTCTTTTTGAGACAGGGTCTTGCTATGCAGTTCAGGCTGGCCTTTGAGCTCACTTTGTAGCCCAGGCTGGCCTCAAACTCACAATGATCCTCCTGAATAATATCTTCAAGCAAAATACACACAGCTAGCTCAAACCGAATAGCTGGAGAAAGAAAAGATGAGAAACCTGGGCTGATCATGAGGAGCAAAAGGAGCCGTTGCCTGGGGTCAGTGGTCAGCAACACCGAGGAGCCTTCATCACTGCCACCTGATAAGGAGCGTGGGCAGGGGGCGGACAGGGACAAAGTCCCAGGTGTGACAGGAGGCACAGCTGCGGGCAGAGGATCGGATGGCATGACTGAGCTGATGTGAGGGATGAGCTGTCCCGCCCTCCGTCCTCTGCTGTGACCCCCGTGTGCCCCACACAGGGTGAACCAAGAGCAGAGGCAGCCTCCCAGCGGCCGGCGGCTACAGCAGTGAGGAGCGTGGAGGAAGGTGAAGGTGAGGAAGGTAAAGGGCGGCTCTGGGGACAGGAAGCCTGACTTGGTAGCAAGTTTTTCACATGGGACTGGGGCTGCGGCCCCTGGCTTCACTACACATCTGTGAAGTGAAATGGGTTAATAAAATCCGCATCGTCTGGGTTCCTTGTCTTCTCAGATGATCACTCTCTTTAACTCTGAACTAGAGACTTCACCATGAATTCTTCTAGGCACTGCCTGGAGAGACCCACCCACATTACCACCCCAGTTTACAGCTGTGATTGCCATTGTATTTACATATTTATTATAATTACTAGGCAATAAGGGTGCCTTAATTAGATGATGATATTGTAACTAACGGCCCTTACCACTTAATCCAGGAGGCAGATTAGAAACACGATATCATGTGCAACTTGTCTCAATTAGCTCCTCTGAAACACCAGAGTCCCTGTACAGTGTTTGCAACTGAGACAATAATTGAGGTATAAATCTATGAATTAAACTTACATGTTTATATAAGTGTACATGTTTCTTAAGACTTAAATTCTCAGTGACCACACAGAACCAACTGGGAAAAATTAATTTGTCTTTCTCTCAAGAAAATCGTATTTCCTCTGCACTGATGGCTGCAGGCAGGGGTCTGAAAGGAAATTTAAGGCCCAAAGTATTTATTTTTTGCTTCTATTTAACAATTGCAATCAAAATACTTCGTGTTTTTGATTGTTTTTCTTTATTTCCCCACATTATAGCCCAAGTTTGATTTTCTTAATTTATGTTCTCTTACATAATCTGCAGCTTTAAGAGTTTTGGCAACTCAGTGATAAGCAAAGTAATTTTTTAATATTTGAAAATTCCCTATCAGATACATTTTCAAAAGCTATGTGGGTTCTTTTCTGATAGCTGTCAGTTCCAAAACTGCAGAGCTCATTTTTCATAGAAGATTGACTTGGTTGTCAAACTACATCAGAGTTGGTGCAGTTAGTGTCTATTGCTTTACTATGAAATTGAAATCAAGCACAAACTCAATTTTGTGGCTGTATGATAATAACAGGAACAGTGAATGAAAACAAATGCAAATAAAAAAACCCTGGAAGGTAACCCTGGGACAGGTTCGTGGTCTGATGCGGTCTGACATCTAGGCTGGCAGATCCACCTAGAAACAGATGACGAGGGCTCCTCACAGTACCTGACACAACCGGGCGAGGCCCATTTGTTACAGCTCCCTCACACTGGCACTGAGAAATACAAAACTTGTCCATCATATTAATAATCAAAGGGCATGCTGATACATCCAGAGCAATTTAGGCTCGAAAGTTACTTGAAACTGCAGAGCTTTTACAAGTGGGTCAGATGTTCCATGACGAATTGTTCCAAACCTCGGAGCCAAAAACATTTCAAGTTCGCACCGTGAAATTAACTTTCCTCACTGATGGGAACACAGAGGTGCTGAGCCTGAGAGTCTCTGCAGACACATCCATCCACCTCAGCATACCGAGCAAGCCCAGGAGCCTCTGCTTCCAATTTGCTGTAATCCAAAGGGATGAAATGTTGGACGCTGAAATCTTAGAACCTGCCACATTAATTTTCCAAAAGTAAAGCTTTTTAAAACAATTGCGAATGGAGGCTCCAGGAAAAGTGAGGAGCAATCTCCTACTTAACTGCCCGATAACACACGCCCAGCATCTCTCAGAGCTCTCACTTACTGAGTACTTGGTGCAACCCAATTCTCTCACAGTGCAAATGGCTAAAGACTTTGAGAGCATTGACAGTATTTCCCGCATTAGGCATCATAATCCTGATTTGAAGACTTTCTACCAGAGCCGCCTAAGTGAGAGGGAGGATAGAGGATTAACGGTTTACATTAGAAGGTGGATTAAACAAAGATAAAATATTCATTAGACTACCCTCCACTGATTTTGCTCCAAAAGGAGTTTATTATTTCAGGCTTCCCATGTCAGGATAGAATTTCCAGACTTTCAGGATGGTGGATTAGTGGCTTTCATGCAGAAAATACATTATGAGAAGAAAACAACAACCTTCTCTTGCCTGATAAGGTTATTAGACATAAAAAGACAAAAGTTTCCCTTTTAAAAATGCACAGGCTTCTGTTTGCAAAATATTTATTTTCCACAACACTAGTGTTAAAAGGGCGGTGGGTTGGAAAGCACTGAGCTCATTTTCGGCAGGGAGCAGTGGCTTGGGAAGCAGGCAGGGGCCTGCCTAGGCTCGGTCTGACTCACACACACTCTCTTCCCACTACTAAAGTGGGCATGAATTGCCACCCTGTGGCCTCTCACAAAGGAGAACTGTGTGTTGACCCCAGACCACCTGCACTGTCCTGTTGATTTTAGATTTAAGACCTGTGAATTTAGCTCAGTCTATTCATGATAATTTGTCTGAATGTAACTCCCGGTCTTGACTTCAGCTACCAGTGAGGTCTTGAGCGTTTATAGGTGCAGCCATGGGGAACTAAATGTATTTGTTATAAGAATGGCTGGTAGGAATATTTGAGCTCAGGAACACCACGACAAAACACTGATTTGACTAGTGTTGTAGTTTCTGCTAATGTTGCTTGTTTTATGATCTTGGTCCCAGCTTCTAACTCTTGACTTACTTCACAGATTTTATTCAATATTTTATGTGTTCCTTTTTTTGTGGAATGTTCAGCTCTAAGTTCTGAAACAATAGAAATAACAAAAAAGCAATTCTCTTACAATGACCAGGATAATAAAGTGAGAATTAGTCACACAAAAGCCAGTGCTTTTGAGCTTACCTCATGTAATCTTCCCCAAAGCTGCATGATGTAACCTCCATAGTTATCCCAACTTTACAAATGAGAAAAACCAAAGGAAAAATAGATGCTGTAACTCACTCAAGTTCATGCAAGTAGCATGGAGCAGAACCAAGATTCAGGCTTAGGGTGTTGGGCTCCAACCTAAGCCCTTAAATATAGTATGCACAAAGTCCTGAGATTTTCTGGACCCTCAGCCAGTAACTTGGTAAACTGTCCAAAAAGTCACATGACATCTTTTCATACAGTAGTCTGTGGGGTTAACACTGTGCTGGGTGCCATGGAGAAAACATTTGAAAGGCTAAGATCCACTCTCAAAAATTTCCCACTTAAAGGACTCCTAAATATCAAACTTGGAGATTAAAGACTAGCCATAAGACTTTGGTCAACATGGTGTGGTGCGTCCGTGCAGACACGTAGACGTGCACACACTCAAATACACCTAGGCCGGTCCCTGAGCTATCGGTTCCTAGAACTGGCATTGTGTTAGATATCTTAATGCTGTAAAAAGTATATTATGCTGATAAAAGGGAAAAAGTAATCTCACTCAGTATACTCAACAGCTATGAAGGCAATATTTCCATAAATGCTGGCCATCATGAATGAAGACCTAACCAAGAATACCAACATGCATGCCATTGCCAGAATCTTCCAGGATAGCAGGTGAAGAGACAAGCACAGTACTATTATGAATGTAATAAAGTCACCAGATTTTGAAGGAGTGAGGCAGAGACTTCCTAATATGCCCAACATCAGACCTGGGAATTATGGTTCCTGGGTTTCAAAGTTAGGAGGAAATGTTTTTAATGAAAACCAATTGGTGTAGATATCACTACATTGGCTTAACTTCTTCTTTGCACATATGCTGAGCTCCAGCAGGGAGGGATACTAGCATTCCCACCCTTGGGAAGGTTCAGGCAAGAGAAGAAGCTGATGACCCTTGGCCCTTTGCCACCCCCTGGCTGTCACTGTAGTCTCCCTCTTCTGCAAAATGACGGGACTTCTAGATCTTTGGAGGGGTCCGGGAACTTACCAGAAAGAGAGCCAGACATCTTTATGATGCTGGGACACAGGAAACTGCTCTACAGCCCATACAGAGGTGACTAGGGCAGGGATGTAGCCTGGCCACAGGAGCCCTAACAGCACAGCACTGCACCTGGCCCACAGTGGCACAAGGGTGGGCCCCTGGGGACCCCGGGTGCCTGGAAACAACCTGGCCAGAGTGTGACAGGAGACAGACTTGGACCAAAGATGGAACCCAGGGGTTCTGTGCACTGTCCTGGGCACTTGTGTACTCGGCTCCAAGAGTCTTTCTAAAGCTGGGAAAGTCCAAGTCTGAAAATAAGGGTACCCTGATTTGTTCCATTATTTTTAAAAAGAATTAATTTCCTATTAACTTTGCTATTCTGTTTCTGTAATCCCTCAAGAATACTGTAAAACCTTAACATGAGCTTGCAGCTGAAATCACGAGAAAAGGCAAAGTGGAAAGAATTAGTTACCACGTAGCCAAAGGGCAGAGCGCAGTCCCGGCCGAGGACAGCGCGGATGCCGCTCTGCTGGGACGGACCTGAGCCCCTGCTTTATTCCTGCCCTGAAGTCCCCAGTCCTGCGAGCTCGCAGCGCTCTCTGAAAATCGCAAACAGTCCCCGGCCCCAGAGAGAGACTCCTTGACTGTTCAAGGAGAAGTCTGCTTACATTTACAGAGAAGCTGGCTGCCCAGAGCAGGAGCATGGCTGGGGCTCCATGCTGCTTATAAAAGCAAAATGAGAAGACGTCGCTTTCTGTTTCAAATAACAGATTAGGACAAAACTGCTCTGCAACTTGCCACATTGTCACGTCTTACTCTGCACAGTCACTGCAACCTTTCCCTTTAAGTTGCAGGGACCGTATTCATTAATCATTTTTCTTCATAAGGCTGAATTCATCTGCTTTCAGAGCTGATACAGATTCGTAGCTGTTCATCATCATTAGCTGCTCAAAAGGGTGTGGGGGCATCAGAGCCTCACTGGCCCCGTTTGCATTTCCACTAAAATGTGAGGGAGCAATTAGGAAGCAAAAGGGAGCCCAGCACATCCCAGAGAAGCTGACGCAAGCTGATAAATCCCCTGACTCTTTGTACTCTGTCCTGCCCCCAAGTTACCGAGCTAGAGCCCAGATGGCCTCTTCCTGCACATGTGTGCGAGACTTGGGGAAGGTGTCACATCGCAGCCTCTGCTCCAAGCACAGATGCTTGCTGTTCTGGGCCCTGACCCTGCCACCCTGGGTTGGCCATGGCTGAAGTGCAGAGTGTGGCTGCAGTATCTTACTGGGGGGTTGCCTAGCCAGGAGGGTGCCGGAGATGTCTGCACCAGCAGTGGCCACAGGACAGCAAAGGGTGTCACAACTTGGGCAGCAGGGTGGGCAGGGGACTGGGTGTTTGGACGGGGGAGGAGGCTGGTTTTCAGACTTGCACTGTGTCCTTCATTTCCCCAGTCTCTTAGGTCATCTGTCAGACTCGTGGTTTGAGAAACTAGGCGGAAAACTCTCGTAGCACAGTGCCTGACAGTTCTGCAGGGTGGCTGTGGAGCACACGGAGCACATCCTTGTCAGGACACGTGTGACTCAGAGCCCTGGCTGTGGACTGACTCAGCCCACGGAGCCCAGCACTAGGGGAGACTGCACTGCATTGTTGGCTGATCCCCCTCAGGAAGCCACATGTGTACAGTAGGAGTCTGTGCTCTGTGACCGCAGCCACCCTGAACCACTGCACAGGCCTCTCTGGCATGCAGCGTACAGGGTCTCCACCCTCACAGGTGCTTGCCCTGTGTGTTGGAGTTTGGACGCTCTGCAAGTATAAGCAGGCAGTGGTGGTCATGACTGCGGCAGAGGCGGGCAAGGCGGCAGCTGTGAGGGTGCTCTTGGGTTCCCCCAGGTTGGGCCAGCCTGAGCACCCAGCCTTGGTTTCCTCACTTCCAGTGTGGGGACAAGATGCGTTCCTGGGAGGCAGCAGGATGCTTGAGAGGGCAACAAAGAACAAACTCGGGCTCAGTGGGCAGGAAGGAGGCTGTGCCAAGGGGAAAATGAGACCCAGGACCCACCTGGCACGAGGTGGATGCCCACGCTGCTCGAGCTGGGCAGGGGAGTACACAGTGAGTGTGGGTGGGCCAGATCAAGGGCCTGTGCCCTCGAGGCCAGGCTGGGTGAAGGTTGAGACTGGGCTGGGCATGGCCCTCCAAGGCACAGTGCTCCTCCAACACACAGGGGCCCTGACCACATCTCTCACACGAGGAACAAACAAAGCCAGACCAATCACTGGAATTTAAAAAAGGGGTTCATAAATGCACAAGGTTAGCATAGTTCTCGGCACAACTCTGATCCGCAAAGGCTGCTCTCCTCTGTCATCCCAGAGGTCTCAGAGCAGCTGTTGCCACCTGCAGCGTTAAGAGGTGAAATGGAAGCTTAGGAGTGACCTTCCTAGTGTGGCAGAAGGTCCGGGGTGACCTTCCTAGAGTCCAGGAGTGCCCGGATTCCAGGTCTCACAATGTCCCTCACGGTGCCTCGTGGAATACAGAGCAGCTGACAGGGCAGCAGTTCTGCATTTCATGAGTGGTCCTGAGTAACATTTCAATCTCATTCACATTAAGAACACAGTCATTGTGGATGGGATGAGGATGTGCGCGGGGTACCCCTGCCTACCTTGAGGTTCCACATCCAGCACCACAAACAAATGAATAGCATAAAGGACGCCATGTGGGTGCCATTGTTAGTGTTCTGTAGAATTTGCTGCCATCTTCTGCTGCTGTTGGTTGGAAGGGACACATGTAATCCCCTTTGCCTCAATTTCTGCAATTCTGAAATTAACCAAGGTCTAAGTGCTTCTGTGAACTGATTTGGTTTTTACCCAGATTTTTCAGGCACATTCTCCAGGGTTTGTGTTTTCAATCCAAGTTCTGTTGTGATTTTGTAACGCAAATGGGCTTGTTCAAGAATGTAAGAAGAAAGTGGGTGTGCACTGAAGCTCTCCAAGGCTGATGTTGGGGGCGTGCTGGGAACCCCACACTGCTCTCCATACTGGCTTCAGGCTGGAAGTGATTTAAAGTGTGCGACAAGCTGATAAAATAAGAACTGCTGTCATCCACATCTTACAAACGACAAAACCAAGACCCAGCATGGCCATGACACTCACCCCAGGTCTCCCAGGAAGAGGTGGAATAAGGATGGGATTGTTACGGAAACCAGCAGGCACACACTGCAGCTCCAGGAGGAGAAATGACTTAGGACAGAAGTCATGTGCATGGGTGTGCATGTGATGGCATCGGGGGGTGGAAGGGGTTAGGTAGGGTGTAGAGCACAGAGACGCAGAGAGAGAGAGAGAGCAAGAGAAGTGAGAGTGAGAAGCATGGGCTCGTGAGTCTCCAGACTAACCCTATGCACCAAGTCTGACCCTGGGCCCAGTCTCCACAGACTTACACCTGAGCTCTGAGAAAGGCTTCACTGAGAAACTGGGGCTCTCCCGAGCTATCAGGACTGCTCACAGTCTTCCTCAGACACCTGGAAATGGGGGCACCTGCGGTGCGTGGAGTTGGAAGGTGCTGGCCCCAGGAATTGAGGCCCTGGCAGAGTCCGAGGCCAGATGACGAGGCACCAGGAGGGCAGTGGGTGCTGTCTTAGGCCAAGGTGTCCTCAGAGCACACAAGATAGCTTCTGCCAAGGGCACTTCCTGGACCTTGCAGGGGAGGCTCCAGACATATCCAGTGAGACTTTGGAGAGTGAGACAAAGGCCAGGGTGAGGAGAGAAGCCACCTGGACAGACTTGCACCACTGTGGGTGCCCATGTGCCCATGTGCACTGTCCCTTCCCTGCCTCGCCAGGGACCCCAAGAGGTCACTGCCTCATCTTCACTCCAACCCAGGTGACAGCCTGAAACCCTACAAACAAATCTTAATCATAAAGTTAGAGAGATGGTGAAGACTCGGGTCTCTCAATAAACACAGAATGTAAGAGAAACGATCCTGTCCAAAAGCCTTCGTCAGCACGAAGAAATTGCCTTTGTCTCATAAATACTCAAGTTTTATTTTCTAAGTATCACCAAAAAGCCATTATTTATTGGCAAGAAAGATGAAGATATCGTAAATTCCTATGAAGGGTATTTACTGGCCTTTGACAAATCTACCTGAAGCAGAAACTCCCTTACTCACCCAGGAAGGACAGGCAGGACCACACCGCCTCAAAAGCCTGCTCTTGCTGGGTTTAGGGAACATCCAGAGAAGAGCAGGGCTTTGAGAACAAGGGCTCACAGGAGAAACGGACGTTCAGCCTTTTCTGCTCTTTACTCCAGCTGGAACCAGAAGAAACGACCTTGGCAAGAAGTCCGAACCACGCCAGGCTGATCCACCGCCTCTCAGCTCCGTGCTCTCTCTCCCATTCCAGTCAGGGAGATCGGGGCCGACCGGACAAGAGCCGTGACTCTGCTGGCTCCGCGCCCCAACACCACACGCGCACCCCGGGCCGGCAGCTGCACCTTCTGGCTGTGCCTGGGGAGTGAAGGCAGAAACACAGCCCCCCGCCCCCCAGGGACACAGGAAGTGAACAAGGAGGAAGGGACAACATGGAGGGGACAGGGGAGCTGATGTCCTGAGGCCGAGGGTGTTCTGTGTCTGCCCAGGGTGCTTCTCACAAACGTGGTCACAGCATGTGAAATTTTAGTCAGAAAACCCTGGGTGGCCTCCTGTGAAGACATTATGTATAAGTCCACAGCTCCAACAGCCTCTTAGCTTTTTCTAGCCAGGCTCCACATCCTCATCAGCCCAGGGTGGCTCAGGACTTTACGTAGGGCCACAGCTTCACATCCACAGTGTCTTCCTTCACCCTGAAAAGTGTTGCAATTTGGAGGATACTTTGCACAGCAGGCCTAGTTTCTAGTCTCCCGGAACAGACGTGTGTGTCAGACAAGACAGCTCAGAGGTGGGCAGAGGACCAACGGCACTGGGGGAAGGGGGCCCTCCGAGAGGCACAGGTGCATCAGCAGAGAGTGAGGGGGAGAAGCCGGGAAGCCGGGATGGAACCCCTTTAAGGCTCACAGCTGTGCCCCGCGAGGGTAGATGTGAGCACTGAATAACTCGGTACTCGACCTTATCCGAGGTTTGATCAACACATACAGCAGATGAATGAGGGGGAGTTACTGGTGGAAGCTAGAAACTTTACTTTAGTAAAAAGTTTACTTTAGCAAACTTTTTAAAAAATGTAAACGTTCACCATGTTATTCTATCACACCTCTTATTCATTAATCTTTAAAGCTGATGTATTCTGATTTCATTGTTTTATATCAATCTTCAAAATTGTCATATTCTACTTATGATTTTGAGCTGAAGAACTGTAAAACCTGAAGTGAACTAAACTACACTGTTGAGAAGATTTTTACCAAAGTCCTTGAGTCTGAAGAAGCTGTGCAGCCTTGGGCATGAGGAGCTGGGATGAGTGGGCTCAAGCATAAGCATCTCCAGGGCCCGAGTCCCTGTGGCTGGGCAGAGGGCTGGGGGTCCACGTGCACAGGAGGTGGCACACAAAGGTGCCCACATACCTCGGAGCCCTAGGACACTCAGGGAAGCAGTGCTCAGCTCTCTGTGCCCTGTGTAGCTGGAGCCTACAGCAGACAGCAGACACCGAGGGTGACATTCAGTGTCATTCACCTGTGTAACATCAACTCTACACTCTCATACACTGAGGATCTGTATTCATACCATCATCCATACCTTGTGATGAAAGGCATCACGGTGAGCACCTGATGACAGGAATGTAGCTAAAACAGACACGAACAAAATGTGAGCCTTAAATCTAGCAAAGTGGCTGATTGAAAAATAAAATAAGGGTCCACAACTTTATTAAATTTGCACATCCTTAAATGAATTTGCAAGTTTGAGTGGAAAAGTCAGGTTAGGTCTGAGGCATTCTGTGCCTGTTTATTTCTTTGTCCCCGCAATTAAATGAAAAGGAGTCATTACTTGTAAGAATCAAATGCAGCCAGAAAACTTGGAACATTTCTTTTCAAGATTTTTCACCTCAATCATGAAAGCAGAATAGATTTTGAAATCCAGTGAGCGACATTCCACCTAAAGGTGGGCATGGCCTTGGTGCAGATTCTAACAAGACACTGTCTCACCCACATAAACTTAGTAAACTTGAAAGATGGAATAGGAAAAGGATGTAGATTAAACACAGAATGAAACTAGTCTATAGCCGTTAAAATCTAAACACCAAGACTGAGTCATGAAGAAATACAAAGTCTGACCAGACCTATAACTAGAAAGGAAATTGAATCAGTAGTCACAACCTGCCAACAAACAAATGCCCAGGACTAAATGAGGCCAACTTAGAATTATACCAAACATTTCAAGAAGGATCAACCCCAATCCTCCTAAAACAAATGATGAAGGAACTCTCCTAAACTCATTGCATGAGGCCAGCAGTTCATAACATGAAAGCTTTCAATTTAAGACCAGAAATAGGAAAAAGGGGCTCTCTTGTTTGCCCCACAGCTCAGGGGACCAAGCCAGGCCCTGTCTGTGCTGAGGAATGCCCAAGCCTGGAGTTGCACCCCTGCCCTCAGACATCTGCACTCCCACTTCTGTTCAACTCAGTAATTAGGCAAGAAAAAGAGACAAAAGCCACACAAATTAAAAAGGAAGAAGCAAGATTATTTCAGTTCATAAATGCCTGGACCTTACATGCAGAAACCTTTATGGGCAATAAACAAATTAAACAAGGTAGCCATTTATAAAGTTGACTTGGAAAATGCAGTTGTGTTTCTATACACTAAAAATGACCAGTACAGAAGAAATTAAGAAAATAATCCCTTAAAATAGCATTAAAAACCTCAAGTATGTACGAATTACTTAAACCAAGGTGACAGAGACTCTTACGCTGAGAAGCACAGAACACTGCTAAAAGAGATGAAAGAACGCATAAATAAATGAAAAGATACTCTGCCCATGTGCTGGAAGAGTTAATATTCCTAAAACCTCTGGACTGCACAAAGTGATCTACAGATTTATAAACTACCAATCAAAATCCTACTGAAAGTTTTTAAAAATAATTTAGTTTATTAGAACATGTGCATAATATTTACCTTCCTTGCGGGAAATTCATGCGTGCACAGAACCAATTCATTTGTTCATCCTTCCCGCCCCTCCGTCCACCCCTTGTTCCTCTCCTCATTTTCTGTGCGTTTTCAGTACATGATGTTTGCGTTCTTCAGGCTACCTGCAAGTACATGATATCGCCCCAGTCCTTCTGCCTGTCCCTTATCCCTCCGCCTCCCTGCGTCTCTCCGTCCCATCCCTCTGAGAATGTTTATCGCCCTCTTTCCAATTGTCTTTTACTTTGCTCTTTATTTTTACTCTGGGTTTGAAAAAAATAGAAAAAGATTCTAGACTTTCTCTGAATCTCAAAGTGCTCCAAACCAAAATGAACTTTAAAAAAAGAAAACAGTAGGAGGCCTCATACTTCCTGTTTTCACAAGATATTATAACGTGGAGAAAAACAACAATGTGGTACTGACACGAAAATGATAAGTAGACTCAGAACACAACAGAGAGCTCAGAAATAAACATTCACGTGTGTGGTCCAGTGATCTTCAATAAGAAAGGAGGCGGCAAGAGCACATGACCAGGAGAGACCGTCTCTCCGCACACGGTGCTGGAGAACGTGCTACCCATATGCACCGTAAAGGACTCAGAACCTCGCTGGAGAAGGAAAGGCACCATCCGCACCCCGTGGAGCACTAGTTTGCGACAAAGTGAGGTAAACCCCAATCACCTGCACACAGTGGGAGAACCTCGGGACCACAAGTCAGGAGATACATCAGAGGGGCTAAACACTGCGTGCTTTCTCTTACATGAAAACCCAAATCATAAATAACAAGCGATGTCCTAACCATCGCTACTCTCCTGCAATCTTGTTTTGAAATTTTATACCATTGTTTTTATTGTTTTTCTTTTCTTTAAAATAAAAAATATTTGAAAATAAGAAATGCAAAATGAAACGTAGATAACAGGAAGTAGGGAGATAGATGTTTCCTGAAGGGAAAGAGATCGAGGATGGAAGAGGGGAGGGACCGGAGGCAAGGAGGGTGAAAACCGGAAAGATGTTACATGAAGCAGTGACTCTGTGCAGAAGTAAACGCCGTGTGTTGCAGACATGCACTAATACAAGTTAAAAATTAAAAATACATAACGAATAATCAGAAAAAAGAACTAAACATAAGACCCAAACTAAAATCTCTCAGAAGAAAACACAGACAAGATGCTTTATCACTGTTTGGCAATCATATTTTGGGAATGACTCTAAAAGCACAGGCAACAAAAGTGAAGTAAAACCAAGGAAGCCTCAGCAAACTTAACTTCTACATGGAGAAGGTAATAATGCAAAGTGAAAGGCGGCCTGCAGAATGGGAAAACATTTTCAAACCCTGTATCTGAACAAAGGTTAATATCTGGACTGTATAAAGAACCCTTACACCTCAATAATAGCAAGAAAAACAAATATTCTGACTTTAAACAGGGAAATAAGTTGAATAACATTGCCCAAAGGTGATATGCAAGTGCTAGGCCCACGGAGGGTCCTCAGTTGCCCATCACCTGAGGCAAGCCTGTCAAAGCCACCAAGAGCTGTTCACCCTCATCCTAAGAGAAATCACCACCAACAACAGCGACTGGAGAACAGAAAGTCTGGCCAGTGTGAAAAGAAATGGAAGGCTTGGCCACTGTGGCTGGAAAGGTAAGATGGGAAATCATTACCGGAAACAATAAAAATTAAAGTAGAATTACCACATGATCCAGCAATTATACTACTAGTATAGATTTTAAATGAAGATGAGATGCACGTGTGTGTGTGTGTGTGTGTGTGTGTGTGTGTAGTGCCAGAGAGTGAACCCAGGCTCTTAACACCAAGTGACACTCTGAGCCCTATCTCATCTTTTATGTTCTTTCCTTGTTTTGTTTGTTTGTTCGTCTTCATGTTTTGAGAAAGGGTCGTGCTAAGTCCTAAGTTGCCTAGGCTGGGCTCAAATTTGTGATCGTCTTGCCTCAGCCTCCCAGCGTGCTGGGATGACAGGTCTGCACCACGAGGCCTAGCTGAAAACAGGATCTTGGAGATACTTGCACACTCATTTCCATGGTGGCACTGTCCACAGTAGCCAAGAGACAGAAGCAACCTGAGTGCTCACAGACAGATGAATGGGTGAGCAAGATGTGGGGTGTACATGCAATGGAATATTATTCAGCTGCACACAAAAAGGTAATATTCTCATATGCTAAGCAGTGATGAACCTGGAGGGTATTATCATGACTGAAATAAGCCAGTCACCAAAAGAAGAGACTGCAGTGTCCCACCTCTAGGAGTTGTCTGAAGAGCAGACTCAGTGCAGCACATAAGACACAGGATGTCAGGGCTGAGGACAGGGAAAGGGAGTGCTCAGGGGCATGGTTTCCGTAGTTCCCTTGCTCGGTAATACACATTTTGTTACACTACTGCATGGTAAACTTAAAAATGGTTTAAGTACTAATGTTTACAACTGTGGTTTTTGCCATAACTTTAAAAAGAGCAAAGACACGACACCAGAAAGAGCCAACAGTAGTGACCTCAGAGACATCGTGCAGCGGGGCACAGGGCTGGAAGAACACAGCTGAGCTCAGCCTGGTGTGCTCCTTCCTCCTGCCAGTGTGGCTGTGGTGGGCAAACTAATGGGCAACTAGTAGCGCCCAGCTGAACTGAGTCAGCATGGTGTTGGGTGTGGAGAGCCCAGCTGAAGACTGCTGAAAACAGCATAAAAGGAGAACGAGAGGGGAAGACTGTGTGGTGTTGATTCTCCTGGAGAAGCTTGTTGCACTGGCTTTCCTGATATGAACTCAGAGGAGCTCTGATCCTCACTGTAGCTGAGGATGGCCATGATTCTCTTCAGGGGAGCTCTGGTTCCTACTCTGACTATCTCTTCCTGGCTCCAGTGCAGATCCCTTAGCCTGCTGGCACAGATCCTTCATCTTGCTGGTGCAGACTTTCTAGCTTCCACCACTGGCCCTTGGGCCTTCCCAGTGCAGATCCTTGACACAGACGTGAGTGAGACATGGTCATGGGCTCGTCCTCTAGCTGGACTCCTGGAGGACATTGCCATAGGATGCAGGTCTTCAGCTGGACTTCTGTAGGACATTGATGTGGGATCCAGGCCTTCGGTGGGATTCTTTTCTCTAGTGTGTGGACAGATAATTTATACTCTTGTGCATTTGACTCTGTGAATATTATAAAACTATGTTTCTTGCATTAAATGTATTCCCTTGTAAATCCTGACTACAACCATTGCCTAGTAGTACAGGCAACCTGTGCACACCTTTCTCAGAGAAATAACAATGTTCATATCATGAAAATAATGCCAAACTTAGAACCACAATTTAGGAAGGGAAGGGGAGCTACAATATAGGGCAAGGAGAAGTGGACAGACTGCAGTACCAGCGTTTAAAATCCTAGCTTTAGGCATTGTTAAGCTCTAATGAATTTAGTCTAAACTGACCTCTGTGCTTAAAAGGATAGTTTGGCCCAAAGCAGCCTCCACACATAGTGAAGTGAACTCTAGCTTGATGTGTGAACAAATTATAACCTAAAAAAGAGTATACTCTTACAGCTAGGCAACTGAATCTCGGCCAGTCACAGCAGATAAGCTTCATCCAGTCCTGGGCTGTCAACTACTCAGACTATTTCCACATAAGGAAAATATGACTGCAGCCAATCAGGCTGTTTGTAACGTCACTTTCTTTGCTCAGGCCGAGTGCAGCCTGCAGGTAGGGTGGGGCATCCCTATCCATCTCCCATCTGCGCTGCTGCTGGATAAACTGTTACAATGAACTGGTTTTGATTTTTCTTTGAACAATCTGAGTATGAAACATGATATACTCAAGAGAGGTCTTGCCAACAGTCTATGTACTAAACTCAGGAAGACCAGGTGGGGGCCAAACAGTGACCATCCATCAGCATAACAAATCGAGTAAACCCAAACCCCCATTTCAGCAGGATTTTGAGCTACAAGATTCAGTCATCCAAAGAGGATAACGTTTAATTTTATATAAAGAGTATCATAACATTTAGGGATGCAGAATACTATGGATAGTCTTTTTCTTCAACTGGTTACTGTTATTTTAATGAACATCTCACTGTTTCTGAGAGTGCTTAAAGTTTCAGTCAGGTGCTTGGTCCCCCAGAGGTAATTTTCCCATAAAATATGTAAGGTGTTGTTATGGTTTGGACCTCAGATGCCTCCCAAAGTCTCGTGTGTGCAGTGGTGGGGCATTTGGAAGATGAGGAGAGCACAGGATGTTGGTGGCTAAGTTGCTCTGCAGCTGTGGGACCAGAAAAGGCCATCACCAGAAGGATGCATTCTTCTCTCCCTCTCCTCCTTATTGTATCCCAACCTAGTAAAGGGTATCCTTTATATCCAGGTGTTGAAGTTGATGCATTGGATCAGCTTGAAGAGTCTAGAAGCTTAACTAAATAATTCAGCAGTTCTACATCATGGGGTATAAAGGATCCTTATGCTCTAGGATGTTGTTCACTGTGTCAACTTGAGAAGTTTAAAAGGTTAACTATGTGGTTCAGTAGGTAGCCAGAGTACTTACTTTGTATTCATTCCGAGCCTGTGCAAGAGGGCATGGAGATTATGTGAGTGCTACACGCCCTCTGCATGGGTATAGCCTGCTTGCAATGTAAGCGAGGAAAAGAGGCTTGTTCTCTCCCTTGTGCTCTTGCTGCTTTGCTGTCTTATGCCACCTTGAAGTGTGATCCCTGTGCCCTGCCTCCCCACCTTGGAGCCAGCTGAGCATGGGCTGAAACCTTCATAAACCGTAAGCTAAATAAACCTTTCCTTCCTGAATTTTGGGTGTCACGTATTTTATGCCAGCAATGAAAAGAAAGTTACTAAGACACCAAGCAACTGAGTCTCAGCCAATCACAGCAACTGAGCTTTGACCCATCACAGGCCAAAGCTTTCTGGCTGCCATGGATTGATCACCTCTCTTCTTCCTCACCTTTTACCATGATGTTTCCATCTTGGAGCCAACCATGGACTGAACCCAGAGGAAACTGGAGAATGCAATAAAGTTCCACCTTGGGTTGCATAGTATTGGGAATTTTGTCCCAGCCACAGGAAAGCTATCTGCATACAGATCTTCAAACTCAAATTTTTCTACCAAAGTATTTTCAGAGACATAACACCTGTAAATGAAGAAGGAATGTTGTTCTATTTTAATGGTGGCAGGAAGATCCAAATACCACACTCAGCCATGTACACATTGCAATAGCCAGTGTAATTTGTGGTGAGAAAAAACTGTACACTAAATTTAAGAAATATTTTTATAAAACTTGATAATACCTTTAGGGTAATAAAGGGATAATTGTGGATTGCACAGAATATTCATCCACCCAGAATGACACATTCCACAGCCTTTCAGATCACAAGTTCACAGATTCTGGGGCCTGGTTTTATAACTACCCTTTTATAGCATGTGAAATTATATAAATTATATCCCTCTGGTCTCACACATTGTTTTAGGAACTTCCATGAATGCTCACAGGAAGTCTTATAAGACAGGGATTTTGAATCCCAGATACATTGAAGTTGAATTGAAACTTAGTTGAGTAAAATTGAACCTACTTTGCTGGCAGCTCTGGAATTTCTCTGTGGGATAACTTCTGAGTTGGATGGAGAAGCTGTGTTTGCACAGAAAATAGATTCTTGTGTAGTTTTTTTGAGATTACTTCCTGAAGGAATGGGCTACGGCAGAAAGTGCACGTTCCTCCCAATGCCTTCAGGTTGCTGCCATGGCCTGAATCCAGAATCAGTGCGTCTTGTACAACAGAAATCTGCTACAAGAACAGGGAGAAGAAAATAGAGAGAACCACTCCACATTTTGTATAAAACCTCACCTGCGGCTCTCACAATCACGCTGTCTTAAGATTGGGATGATAAGAGGCAGTCACAGCTCCTGCTTGTGTCCTGGTCCTCTTCTGGAGCAGCGTGAAGCCAGGACCCTCTGTGGGGTATAAGAGCTTTGCAATCATGAGGTATAAGAGCTTTGCAATCAACAGCCTCACTCTCCTGCACCTTCCTCAGCAAGCGGTGGCCCTCAGCCTCCTCCTCCGAGGCTGCGCACCTGCGGATTTCCATTACCCCTACCCGCTGAATTTAGACTTCACAGTCAAGGTCACTGCCTTGATTAATGACTCAAGGGGTGAAATGAAAGCACAGGGAAGAGGCGGGGTGCAGAGAGACAGGCACAGAACCTCTGCACTCAGAGAATACACTCGTTTGATGAAGATCAACGATGCGGGCCCCGCCATTAGGACACGCCAGCAGTCCATCATCTCCAGTGGGGAGACAGACAGCTCCACTGTTTGTTAGGGAAAAGTCACGCAGCTTGACATATTCTCTGTTTCTCTAGTCTTCCGGAGAACCTTCACCACCACAATGAAGAGAAGCTATGGTGAGAAAGGCAAGCAGTACAGATCCCCACTTTTCCTCGTCTCTCTGGCAATTCCTTCTTTCCAATGGTCATTTATTTTACCTGTGTTCTAGGACCAAAAGAGCTAATTGTCTGACAGAATTACATCAATGGCAACACAATTTCATAGCGAACTGACATGCTTCAGCTGCTGTGTCCAGTAGGTTGAAAAGGCACTGGATAGCACCAGCTCTCAAAGTGGAGCAGAACTCAGCCAGAAAGCAGCCAAGTGTTAGGTATAGTTTTTCAGTCCTGAAGGTCTTCCTGGCCTCTTCAATAAGGGTAGGGACGTTGAAATGCCCTTTGGTCACTCTCACCTGGTGAAATGTTGCGATCACCACCTTGACTCAGAGTTGAGGCGGAGTTATCTCACTCACTTTAACTGACTTGAACACTGTATTCAGACATCTTCATCAGAATACGAAAGAAGAAAATCCAGGGTTAGAAGCTAAGACAAGGCAGTGATCGGCAAGCAAGCCACAAAAAACACCAGCAGATGGTGAGAGAGCACAGCAGGAAGCAAGAGAATGTGGGGAGCCTGGAGAGGCTGTACAATCTACATGGAGCAGAAATGCGGTTCAAATCCACTGTGGTTTAGATCCAAAATGGCACCCAAAAGCCTTGTGTGCTCAGACATGGCGTCGTGGAAGGTGACTGGGTCATGGGCGTCCTGGGGGCTGACTGCTGACTTGTTTGTGGGGGTCCATCCTCTGATGAGCTCAGAGCTCAATGTGCTGGGAGCAGCACGGTATGGCCAGAAGAGGCAGGTCCCTGGGGACTGGGCCCGAGAGGTGTTTTCTTGTTCCTAGCTCTTCTCTTTGCTTCCTGCTGCCATGGTGTGGTGGCTTAAGTCCAGACATTGCTCCAAAGCCTCTGCACTCATGGGAGGGGCTGCGGGAGGGGAGTGAGTTGTGCGGGCTTCCATCTGACTTGCTGCGAGGAGCTGGGTCTGGTCAGGGAGGGGGGCGCTGGGGCATGGCCGCACCCCAGCTCCTCTGCTCCATGTCCGCCATGGTGTGAGCAGCTCTCTTCTGCCAGACCCTTCTGCTGTGCTGTGCTTCCTGGGAGCCGGCCCTGGACTGAAACATGAGCCCAAACAAGCCTCTCCTTTAAGCTTCCATGTCAGGCGTTTTGTGCCAGTGAGAAGGACTGAGAAGTCGTCCTCCGGCAGGTCCTTCCATCACGCTGCTCCTGCCTTGAAACCAGCGGACCACGGGCTGAAACCGGGGTCACAGTGAGCCTCTCCTCTTTCAGGTCACAGGCCTCAGGGATTCTGTCACAACAAAAGGAAAATGACTCAGATGCCAGCATCTAATGCAAAAGTTTCGAAGTACTCTGCGGGGTGACAGCAGAGCATTAATCCAAGTGCAGGGCTTCTCCATGTGGGTTCTCACAAACTGCACAGACGGCTGGCCCGTGAAGCGCGCTCCCGAGGCGAGGGCTGAGGAGGGGAAGCACGGCGCAGCACGGGAAAACAAGTTCCCTGACTTTGTTTGGAACCCAATAGACACAAGCGGTACAGAGAAGTCTCCACTTGCCTCCGAATGTCTGTGCACCAAAAGTCACAATCAGCAAGGAAAGGGAGGCAATACTTGCAAAATACCTGATAAGGGTTAATATCCAAAATGTATGAAGAATTCCTACCACTCAACAATAAAAAATTAACGACTAAAAAACGGGCAAAGGATTTGAATAGACAGTTTTGCAAAGATAATGTGTAAAGGCCAAGTATGTAACATGTTCACCATCACTAATAATTACAGAAATGCAAATCAGAGCCACAGTGAGGCAGCACCAGCCACCCACTGGCTTGCCCCCTTTCAGGGAAAACAAAGCAGACAGCAAGTTTGGTGACCATGCAGAGAAAGGGGAGCACTGTGTGCAGTTTATGAGAATGGGAAATGGGGGGGCTGGGGATATAGCTCAGTGGAATAAGCGCTTGCCTAGCAAGCTCAGGGTCCTGAGTTCGATCCCCAGTACCGCCAAAAAAAAAAAGAGAATGGGAAATGGGGCGCCGGCCGTGGAGCAGTGTGACCTTCCTCAAAATGTTAAAAATAGTTATCATTCTCCAGCACTCTCAGTCTGTGTATATACGGGGTGATCAAGATATATGGCGAATGTTCACAGTTTTAAAATTTGGTACACATTTAGTACGAAAGACACGTGGCCGTTTACCCCCGGAGAATGCTCCCCAGCTCTGCGTGCACTTCCCCCACCGTCCTTGACCTTTCTGATGCGGTGCTGGAAACCCTCTCTTAGGAATGTTTTCAGAGGGCATCCTAAAAAAATACAGTGCATGCAGCTGTGGAGCACCTTCTAACAAGAGGGCAGGCTCATGAGACATTGTGGCGTGCCCTCCTCCACTTTATTCTCCAGAGCTGGCACCATGTCAATTCTAGCTTATTGGGGATCGGGCTGTGTAAAGGTTAAATTGCTGACCACAGAGCCCTCTGATGTATTGGGAAAGTCCATATTCACAGAGTGGTAAACTTCCAACCTTAGAGATCAGACAGTTCTCTTAATTGGCAAGATTTATTACCTAAAGAAAGTCTTTGACTGCTTAAGTTCCTGCTCAGGTTCCCATCTTTACCTCAGCTATTCCTTTCATTTCCTTCCCCTGAATTTGTTTGGAACCCAACAGATACAAGCAATCCAGAGAAGTCTTTTTCTTAACTGGAAGAGAGCTCTGACCTTCCTCAGCCCCCAAACCCTGATACTTGTCTCTTTTATTTAAGCCTTCACTAAACTGTATACTTGTTTTAGGACACTGGAGGGCCTGACCAAGCTCCCAATACTGGTTCTTCCCCAAAGGCAAAATAACCATGAAAGGGACATGTTTTGGATCCACTCAGGGCATGCAGGAGGCCAGGACGGTGCAACCAAAGAAATTCATGAAAGAAAACTCCCGAGCTGCTACAGAAAGTGGGAAGAAAATAGAACAAGTGTATTTGAAGGATGGGGAGCATTCTGAGAGAGATTCATGGCTGTGATTTTTACTGTAATATATCTTTCTTTAAAATTTTAAAAATTCACTACACTTTTAGTCACACCACATAAATTTGAAAAAATTAAAAACCCGGTTTCAAAAAGTTTTGCTTGCCCTTGTCCATGGCAGAATTATTCACAACAGCTGAGAGGAGGAAGCAACTTAAATGTCTGCCAGTTGGTAGAAGGATAAAATGTTTATGCACCCTGACACACGCACTCACACACACCACAGGGGGATCTAGCATTGAGAGGGAAAGTGAGTCTGAGTGCATTCTCATCACGACGTGCTGAGCATCGAGAGCACTGTGCTTAGTGGAGCAAGCCGGTTTCAGAGAGCTGGCCGATGTATGATTGCATGCATGTGAGGCAGCAGGCATCGGACCCATGGGGAAGGGGAGGACTGATGGATGCCAGGCCTGTAGAGAGGAGAAAGAGGAAGGCAGTGTCTGAGAGCAGCTTCTATTGTGCACAACCAGGACTCAAGGGCCTGGCTGTCCAGCAGAGAGGATGTGCACTGCTGTCCCCTTTAAAGTGCTCACCAGGGTGTTTTATGTTACCTGCATTTTACTGCAATTAACACATTTTAAAGTAATTAAACAGTGAACAAATGAGAGCACAGCCGATTTTCTCCTGCTGTCGGAAGGCTGTGCTGACTCACAAACCAGCTTGGTGCCGGTGCAGCAGTTCACTGCCCGGCCAGGCCACCCCGTGGGGAACTAAGGGCCACTCCTGCCGAGGGCCCTGAATGAGCTGGCCACTGAGTGTTAGTCCCACCCTGAACACCGTGTTTCCTGGAAGCCCTGGGGCAAGAGGGCGGCTGTTTCCTTTTCAGGATCCCCAAGTTTTTATTCAAGTCTTTAAGCCAGAGTGGAGGAAGAGGGTGGAGGGAATAGCTTCTCACCTCAACTCCCCATGACAAGCACACCCGTCCGCCCGGTCGCTGTGGAAACAGATTTTTCTCTCCTTGAATTGCCTCTGCCTGCTCCATTGCTCTTTAACCAGACAAGGAGCAGAGCAGATCCCAGCCCCGCTGTAGGCCCAGGATCCTCTCCGCTCCACGCGGCCTGCAGATAAAGGCTTGGGGCACAGGTCACTTGAGTGCACGCCAGAGAAACCTCACAGGGGAGGACAGCTCAGCAGCTCTGGTGCAGGTGCTTCCTTCCTTCCTCCCTGCAGGTGCTCAGAGCTCGGGATTATTCTATGTTGTACACGTGGGATGTTCAGCGTTGAGAGATATAGCAGAACATTCATACAACACATAGAAAGTACACACTGAGGACAGTGCAAACATTTTCATCTTCAGGTAAGAATTCACAGCTAAAGTAGGTCAGGACAACTGAGGTGCTGGGCCCTGCCAGGTTTCGGGAGTCACCTTGGCCTCCGATGTCCACCACATCAAGGGGCCCCCAGAGCGACGACTGCCACTGTGCAGTCTGCGTAGAAGTTAAAATTAGAATGACTGCCCATTAGAAGTTAGAATCACTGCATGAATTCCGGTCTCTTCCACAGTGTCTCCCTCTTAGCCCTGAGCAGAAGCACAATGTCTGGTTTGCTCCTCCTCTGCTAAGCCAGGCCACAGAGCCCCAGTCTGGCCTGGCGAGATTGTCACTGTGTATTGTGAGAGCGCTGTCTCTTAAGGTGGCTGGACCCCATGTGGACAGAGGGGAAGAAGGAAACAGGAAGAAGTGGATTTGGGGTGGGGAGGTTGCGGCCACAATGTACCGCCCCCTCCCTGCTTTACCTTTGCTGTTGGGTCCCTGTCCGTGTCCCTGTAGGTCACCAGTATTTGTGTCCTGTCTCTCCTCCCCACACCCAGGCAGCCATGAAGGAACTACAAGTGACTGAGGCATCAGGTGCAGCCTGGGCCTCAGGTCAGACTCTAAACAAGAGCAGGACATGAACCCCATCCTCAGTGCTTCTGCCTGGCTCTAGAAACTGGCTCAGAGGTCTGGTTCCTCACCCATCTGTCCCTCTAAGGAACGTCTTAGACATGATCAGGAAGAGGCATTGCCAGCAAACCCCATAGGCATTCCTACCATGATACAGCGACTCCAGCTGGCTCCACAATGCCTTACAATTACTTCCTAAGAATTCAGATCTTCAGAAGTCACAGTCGATGGCAACAACTTCATCACTTCTGGATCTGCACCAAGATGAGGGGACTTTTGCTTAAATTTGGGGAAATCCTTGAAGTGTGTTTTCAGGTCCAATCAGCTCTTGGGGTTAGGTTCAAGTGAATGTCAGTTTCCTGGCATCCAGGATACAGAGCAAAGCTGAAAGGGTGTGGTGATGTCCCACCTCTGCTGGCCATGGGCAGCTCCCCCACACACCCCTGCTCCTGATTCACTGCAGCTGTCCTTCCCGACTCCTCGTCCACTGTGGATGGCTCCTGGAAAATCAGGGGGTGGTGAACATTACATGTGATTTGCAACCTCCATTCTTAGATTCATTAGTGTTCGAACAACCCTAGCAGAATGCAAAGTCAAAAAATCATGAGATCTGAGTTTGCCTCCCTGACAGGACCTGAAAGTGTAATTAGGTCCCAAGAGGTCAAGTCAGGCTGCCCAGGAGGCCCTGGTACTGGACCGCACCCAGCTGTGCCTGGCATCTCTGGTAACCTTGACATCAAAGAAGGATCAGTCTGTGCTTGGGATAGAAGATGGGCGCAAAGGTGTGAGGGCCTCACCAAGGTCAGCAGTAAGAAGATACTGAGGACTGAGGTCTGTCACTGGAGCCCACACACTCTGTGGGATGGGTTCCAGCTGTGGGCTGAGCGAAAGAAGGACCGCATAGCCAGACAGTGCCACTGAGGCAGCAGCAGCTCCAAGACACACAAGGTGCTGCTGGAAGTGTTCGTCTCCTCCCGAACTAAACAAGAACGGCTCAAAGATGTCCCAAATGCCCGCCTTCTCCCAGCACCCCCTCAAGGCACCACACAAAACTGAATAATGAAACTGAATGATGAAGTCCATTGGTGACAGAGAAAAGGAGTGGGTAGGATCAGCCATGGAAATTCATGCTGGCAATATTTAGGATTAATTGTTTTATCTTGTTGCCTAATAAAAACAGAAGTAGGACATTCCTCATAAGAGAAAGTTAATTCCACACAAAACTACTTGATGTTGAAAAGTAGTGTTTCATGCTGTCCTGGCCATCCTGTGTTCATCTGAAATGCACATCTCTGCCAGCCACACAGAGAAACGAGTCAGGGCAAATAGCAAGCTTGCTCGTGATAGGCACGAAGTACCTGCAGTAAAGCACCGGAGGACACTCAAATTACACTTGTGCAAGGCCAGTGCAGACTATGAATATTCAGCAACGGGCCTTCGCATTTAATAGTCTTAGCTTGAGCTTGCCAAGTGCCCATGCTTTTTGGCAAGAACGTGCCCTAGATTTAATATCTACTGGTGAACATAACTATTTCTCACTATTTTATTGGCTTTGAGACAGCTAAGAGGGTTCTGCCTTCTGCGCAGACGGAGCTCACTTAGCAGCTTGGTTCCTCAGGTCTGAGCTCAAAACAGGAGGCTCTTACTCAATTTCACAGAGCCCGGGTGCGCTGTGCGCTCCCGGGCACCAGACCCCAGCAGAGACTCACCGCAGCTTCCTTGGCCCTTGGGGGTGTAGCTGTGGCATCGTTTCCCACAGGGCTGCTCCACTCCTGGCATCTTCCGTCGGAGTGAGCTGGAGCGCTCTGGGGTCTCCGTGCGAGCACAGCCTTGTCCCCTGTCTTTCCCTTGTCCCCGGGCCTGGGACTCCTGGGTGTCACCATGTGGCGGGCGGCCTCCCCCAGCGCCCATGCCAAGGTCTTGTGGAGCCCTCCCTCCACTGCCTCTTCCTCCGAGTGCTACAGCTGAAGGATTTCCGGTCTTCTCTTTTATCAGTATAGTGCTCGCATGTTACAGAAGATTTGGAAATACAAAACATAGAAGGAAGGCAAAGGACAATGCCTTACAGAAGACAGATGAGTAGCAGGAAAACATGGAGACAGAGTAGGAAATAAGAAGAAACTGAGGAGGAAGCAAAAGCGCATTTTGGTCACTTTCTTCTTTACTCAGTAGATTGGTATCGAATGAGTTCCACGGTGCTGGCCCTGCGGTGCTGCCACCCATGCCTCCTACCCGGGGCGGGAACTGCTGCGCCGAGCCTCTGTGCAGGGTGTGCAGGGCTGTGCCACCACCCCAGAGGCCCAGAGTGATCCAAGCTCTCTTGCCCCTTTGGACATGGACAATTTCCAGTTTCTCGTTTTCACCTGTCACATTCCTCAAGCTCTCAGGTGTGCCGAGAGGCAGAGCAGGGTCTGGAAGTGGAGGATGAGTCCGATCTGCCGCATGGGGGCTCTGCAACCTCTGACGACCACTCGGCTCTCCAGCCTCTGCTCCTTGCTCTGTACAGTGAGAATCATCGAGGACAGAGCACGTCCTCCTGACATGTGAGGCCCTGCCGGGGAGCCCAACATAGTGTGCTGGCCAAGCGCCATCCCCAAGGGACTCCGCCTGCCCTGCCTCAGGCACCGGAGTAAAAGTGGGGACTTTGGGTTCCCCAAGCCCAGTGTTGCTCGTGCTGGGCTCTGTGTTCCTCCCCGACTGTCACCCCTAGATCTACACATCCGCTTCCATTTTGCCCTCACTTCGGGGATGTTGATAAAGACATGTTGAATAAATTAATAAAGGTAATCATTTTTAAATAACACAGATCTAAGAGAAATGCACCAGTGCCTCAGTTCACAAATGCTTTTGTTTGCAAGCAACTTGTTCACAAACAGAAGCATTTGGCAAAATTTTGTTTGTTTGCACACTGTATCAAGTGACAGACACAATCACCATCTTTCCTGCACAAATGCAAACGTGCCCATCTTTTCCAAAGTGGTAGAACAAATTAAGTTCGTAAACAGAGGCACCACACAGTTAGTTATGAATAAGGCAGAAGAGCCTCGTGGAATGCCTGCGCTGCCTCACTGTCTACGCCCCCTTGCCCACTGGCCACGCACAGCTCAGCACCACCCTCGCTGCCCTGCTTCTGTCTGTCAGACATCTAGACCGGGCAGGGGAAAGGGCCAGTTCTCAGCAGAAGGACATGGGCCAGAGTCTTGCTAGTGAGATGTCCCCTCCACCCATCATATCCCTGTCCCCAAAGCAGCATTTGGAGGGAGGGAACCTCTCTGCAGCCTGGGCTTTCGAGTTAATTGCATAAAATGCACATCTCACTAGCAAGACTCTGGTCCATGTCCTTCTGCTGAGAACTGGCCCTTTCCTCCTGAGTCTCTGCCACCCACATGTGGACATCCAGGACACTGAACAGCCTCTTCCAAACATCCTCACAATGCCCACCACTCCTGTGCCACCATTGGGGCAGCTGCTGTCTCCTGAGTGGCCTCTCCTGGGGACCTCAGCAGGGCCAGGCCCCATGCAACCTGAGCCTCAAGTCTCCTGCTGGTTCCGTGGCACTTGACCTCATGGTTGCAGGGATGACCAGCATGTCAGGTGTGACTGAGGGTGGACAATTTGGGGCGTGACTATAGTTTACAACAATGGGCTATCTATCTTACAAAAAAAACTAGAATGGATTAGTTCTTGACCCAAAACATAAAGAAATGATCAGTGTTCATGAAGAGGGAATGTTTATAACCCAGACTTAATCATTACATGCTCTATAAATGGACCAGATTATCATGCTATCTCCCAAAATGTGTGCAATTATTACTATACAATTAACTTGAAAAACCAGGCTGCAGAGAAGCTCCCTCCCTCCAAATGCTGCTTTAGGGACAGGGAAAGTCCTACTGTCTATGACAGCTTCCTGTCCCCCAGGGCTCCTCTCAGTGACACCAGGACTGTGGGCACACAGTCTTACTCTGAGTGGGTGGCCTGAGTGGCAGCAGCAGCAGGTGAAAACTCCAGGAACTGCAGAGATACAGAGCAGCGTCTCCCAGAGACCACTCATTAAAATCCACCATGGCTGACACTGGGTACTGGGGAGGTGTTAGAGCTTTCTAGTGTAAATATACTTTAGGGAGACATCTTGCCCAGGACAGCTAACCAGGGGGCAGGTCACAGGGAAGGGTCATACGGGATGGGTAGGATCATTCTCGTGGGACAGGGAGGCCAAATGCATCCCTTTTGCAGCTGTTGTAGATAGGATGCTGATTGCCAGGCATAGGAGGATACTACAACAATTTTCAGACCTGATTCCCATGCCACTTTCCTCCCTCTTGATGTCTAGTCTGCCCACGTCATTCTGGTGGTCAGGACGGGAGCAAGTGACCTCCAGGCTCTTTGCATTTTAGAGTTGAAACAGAAGCCTCCTTGAGTGTTCCTCTTCCTGTTCTGATTTCAGAGAGGACTGATTTCACACTGCTGACTTAGCGCAGCTATGGAGGGGAAGACTGTGAACTCCCGCGCTGTCTCCAGCTCTTGCCTTCATATCCAGGAGCACTGGGATGTCTGGGCTTTTAATTTCATTTAGGTCCTTCAAGTCACAACTTTACAAAGCACTGTGGGAAAGCCACTAAGCATGGGAAATAACCTCCAGTCATCACAGATGACCAAACCTGGAGAGGAGGAGAACCCAGCCTTTCAGAGTTCCTACAATGTGATAACAAATGGCTGAGCTGTAGCAGCCATGGGCATACAGGAGCAGGAAAGTGTGGCCCTTGGAAAACAGAGCAGGTTGAGAGAAACTCAACTACTGGATTTAGTAGACAGACTTTAAAATAACTGACTTGATGTACTTCAAGAGGATAAAGACTTAAATATTAGAAAAGTAAGGTATGAGCAAGACAACAGTGTCAGTGAGGAGATAGAAATATGAAAAGGGATAAAATAAGTTTCTGGAGCTGAGAATACGGTAACAACTGAAGTGAGAATTCACTAGCAGGGATCAATGGCTTATTTGAGCAGGAAGGAGAAGTCAACAAACTTGAAGGCAGGACAATCGGAATCATTATATCTGGAGAGAGAAAGAAAAATGAAGAAAAGTGATTTGAGCCTCAGGATCTGTGGGATTCCTCAGACAGATCAATATGTGCCTCACAGTAGTCTCGGAACAACAGAGAAAGAAATGAGTAAAGAGAGTATTTGAAGAATGGTGCCTCGAAGCTACTACGATGTGAGGGAGTACACGGGTCCACACATCCAGGAAGCTCGGTTAATTCCAAGCAGGATAAACTCGGTCAGAAGCCAGACCCAGAGATAGAATCTTGAGAAAAACAGAGAGAAGCAGCTACTCTCACACAAGCCCCTGGCGATTTATCTTCAGAAATGATGGTGACCATGGGCATGTGGAATCATGTATTGTAAAAAGCTAAACAAAAAATTAGACATGAAAAGAAATACAAGGCATGAAACTTTGGAGGGAGACAGTAAAACTTCTCATTCACAGGAGACATGATCCCAAATGTGGAAAATCACAAATGAATTTACCAAACAATAATAGAGCTATAAATGAAGTAGATAGTTGCAGAATATAATATCAACGCACAAGAATCCTTTGTGTCTTCATGCAATATCATTTAACCTATCTTCAGTAGAACCCAGTATAATAAAGTATCTAAGAATAAGTTTAACCAAAAATTTTTTTTACAAATTTTGTGCAATAAAAACACAAAATATTGCTGTAAGAAATTAGAGAAGGTGTAAATAAATGGAAAGAACCCTGTGTTCATGGATTGAGAGATTCAATATTGCTAAAATGTCAACATTACCCAAAAGTGATCTGAAGATTCAGTGAGATTCCTATCAAAATTCCAACAACTGTTTTTGTGGAAATAGAAAGCTGATTCTGAAATTCATAAGTAATTAAAAGTGGCCAAAAATGGAAAATAATTAGAAAAAGAAGAAAACAGCTGTGGGGCTCATATTTCTTATTTTCAAAACATACTACAAAGCTATAGTAACAAAACAGTTGTAGTAGCATAAATATAAGAATGGAGACCCAGGAAGCAGGAGAAAGAACCTAGAAATAAATCTGCACACTGAGGGCACAGTGGCATGCAGCATGGTGCTGTGACCACCCAGTGGGGAAGGAAGGGATGCCAGGTACAGCACAGAGACAACTGGATTGCTACACATGAAGAAACAAAGCTGGACCCTTACTTACCTTGAAACACAGAACTCAGTTTAAAATTCATCAATGGCCTTAATAAAACAACTATAATCATAAAGCTACTTAAAAATATAAAGAAAGTCTTCATGACCTCCAATTTGGTAACTGATTCTTAAATATGACAACAGCAAAATATGACAAACCAGCAACAAACAAGGTATTCTATAGCAGAAAATCCCCCACCCCAGCCAGTACACTGCAGTTTCTGTTAGATGCCTAGGTAACAGTTCCTGTTACTTCTGTTCCTTAGGAAGGCCTGGTCACTGTGATGCACACTGCAAGAACCAACCGTTAACACCAAATACTCTGCTTCTTGCTTGCAAACTCAATAAAAACCTTCCTTCCTGAGTCTTCAAGGCCTGACATGTTTTGGAGGTCAGTGCCTGTCCACATAAATAAATCTACCTCCAAGCCCTGGGTGACATTTGTGTTTCTGTTTGCCATTGCAGTACTTCCTAAAATTTTAGAAGTTTGTGCCAGGTGTAGTGGCACACATGTAATCCCAGCCCTCAGGAGGCTGAGGCAGGGTGATCATCAAGAGTTCCCACCTAGCCTGAGTTACATAGTGAGACCTTGTCTCAAAAACACTGGAAAAACATAAAAGTTAAGAAGTTTTGTTCCATCAGTAAGGATTATTTAGATTATGAATAAAGGGGAAAGCCATCCTAGAGTGGAACAAAATAGTATGTTTGATAAGGGCTTAATACATGTAATACATAAAGAATACCTACAGCTAAACTACACAAAGACACAACCCCATTAAAAACAAAACAGTAGGAAAGGATATTCACAGACATTTCTCCAAAGAAGATACACAACTAGCACATAGAAACATGAATAATGTTCTATATCATGAGTTATTGGTGAGTATCAGGCTAACAGTAAGACACTCTTTCACACCTACTAAGATGGCTATAATTGTCTTGAGAAGAGCAAATAAGTGTTGGTGAAATGTCGGAATCTTCACACAAACTGATAGGAAGATAAAATGGTACAGGTGCTGTGCAAAACAGTTCAGTACTTTATCAAGAGATGGAAGTTCATCCGTTAAATACAGGATACCACATGACTCACAAATTCTACCCCTAGAGTTACCCCCTAAAGAGTGGAAAGCAGAGGCTTGAACATCTGTGTCCATAGCAGGATTGCTCACAATAGCTAAAGGTCAGAAACAACTCAGAAGGCCACTGCTAGAGGAGTGACAAGCATGACGTGGTCTCCCTGCAGTAGAAGACTTGGTGGCCTTACCAAGGGGTGAACTTCTAATGCTGCCACAGTATGGGTGAGCTTTGAAAAATCTTCTCTGAATGAAGAACACTAAACATGGAATAACAAATACTGTGTGGTTCTACTTCTATGAAATACTCGCCCCAGGCAAGCCAGAGAGCTTGCAGCTTCCTGGGAGCTTGACAGAGGAGTGGGATTCACCAACTCATGGTTACAATTCTGGCCAGGGAACTTTCAAAAACAGATACTAATGACAGTTGCACAAACTTGCAGATGTGATTAAGACCATTGAATTGTACGCTTAAACAGCCTAACTAGCAAATTTAGGTAATACATATTTCACCACAATAAAATATTGCTAAGCGTTTGAAAATGAAAACCTCACTCAGCTAGAAAATACTGTCCCATTTCAGGTTGAATTTGGAGAATAATCGATAAATTATTTTTCTGCATATTGTTTTGATCTGTACTTTAAGAATGTACCACCGAGATCCAAAGTGCCTAGTCTGGTATATACTATTCTACTTTGGATAATGAAATCATTTGTTTCCTTCTAGCAAAGAATTACATTCTTGGATCCTGGAAGCACCCTGGAGGAGCCCAAGAACATAGAATCGAGAACTCAAGATTAAATAGTAGCTTGCCTAGGTCCATTCCAGGCAGTAATGTATTACAGGAGAAGACAGTGTAATTCTTTTTTTTTGCATTTTTTTATTTTAAAGAGAAAAAACAATAACAAAATAACAATAACAAAGACAAAAACAAAACAATACAAAAACAATAAAAACAATACAGAATTCAAAACAAGATGATTGGAAATTAACAATGATTATTATACTACTTATGGTTACCTTCAACAAAGTTGCTCTTTTATTGAAGGGAACAGTCAGTGCTTAATGTTTTTGACTAAGTAATCTGAACAACTAATTTGAAGAGTGTGTAATTCTTGTTTTGATCTTTCCCAAAGGACAGTGACCTGGATCATCACCTTCACAAACCACCTGCACTCCATGTGCAGCTTCTCATCATAGTTGGACCTGTTCCACCCACGGTGCTGGAAAACCCTCCAGGAAGCTCACCTGTCCTGGCTGGCTCCTGCCTACACCATGGCATGGCCACCTGTCCCAGTGGCCTCGCCATCTCAATTTGAGCTGAGAGGCTGCAGATGCTGCCATGAAAGGCTGGGACTAAACAGCTAGGTGGGCCCCAGGTTGGAGGTGTCTGCACTGAATCTCACATCCGGGTGCTGGGCATCCCTGCAGCAGGTGGCAGAGAGGAAGCCAGACTGGCCGGGGGTGTGGACAGCTCCACCTTGGGCTGAGGCTCTTGGCTGGGATTTCCGCTGCTCTGGCTTAGAGGCTTGGCTTCTGCAGGATGCGTACACTCAAAGCGAACTCACTTTTTATGCTTAAACTGGCTCCAGTGAGTTTTTGTTCTTGCACCCAAAGGACTTGCGTGGAATATTTTGAAATAAGCACAAATATATTTGGGTTTGAATTGTAAATTATGCATGGCTTTTTAGAGCTCTGAAGTTTTATGTTTGTGAAGACTAATTTCTTATTACCTACCTCGGTCACATTTAGGATAAATATTTTACCTCTTCAGTCACTATAGGTCCTTTGGTGAAATCTGATCAGAACACCAAAAATCTCAACGTCCACATGGTGCTAAGGTGTGTTCAGCGGATGGTCACAAATCTCCCACATGGACTCTCCCAGAGACCAGAGATGCACAGTGCCCAATACACTGTCCACCCTTGGGAGGACAATTCTTCCCTCTCAAAGGTGACCACCTTGGGTCAGGTGGGAAACACCTCCTGTGGGAGGCAGCCCCGTGTCCCTGGGCTGGTCCACCCTAGAACTGCCGGGCTCCAACATTTGCCTGGAAGTTGGAAACTTCCAACTAGACAAGTGAGACACCTATCTGTGCCCCTCCTGAGGTCATCACAGGCCTGCATAGCATGGTGTCACCATGATCACGAAAGCTCCTTGCCCCAGGGGCAGGGCTTGTGTCCTTCCCCTTGGTGCTGCCAATCTGGAGGGACACCCAGCCAGGCCTGGATCTCCCAGACATCAGTAAGGTTTGTCACACTGCCAGGGACAGGAAGTGTAACTCAGGAGAAGGAACCCACAACTGCAGCAGCACCTCGGGCGAAAGCAGGAAGGAAACAAGTAGCAACATGCAGTCAGCCGTGGTCCCTTCGCCTTTGAAGGGACATCAGTCGCATATTTCCAGGCATCAAGGGTGCTGCTGCTGAGCCCACCCAATAGCAGGAGCTGGGTTATTTTATTTTTCCATGCTTTGTAGTTCTGATGCTTCAAAAAGGAGGCCAGTGTGTGGAGTCATGTTTGCGGGTTAGCTGACTCCGTGTACCCTTCGAGGCATGGGGGCGGTGGCAGGGGCTGTGTTCAGCCCAGCGTTGCTGATTCATGTCCCCCACAGCAGAGCGGGTTCTGCCCAGCTCTTGGCTTTCTAAGGAAGCATCCAATCATGTGTCCTGTAGGCATGTCCAACTCATGCTATTGATTTTTGTTCCTCTGATATAATTACACTCAAAAAGAAAAGCTCCCCAGACTTGATGGGAAGGAGCCTTTATTTTCTTTCCTGGGAGACAAAATTCTCATCTTACTTTTGAGGTGGCCCTGATACAGAAGGTCTCGTCCAGATGGAGACTGTAAGGGTCAGTTCCCTGCTGAGGGGCTCAGGCTTCCAGAGTAAGGTGGCAGAGCGTGGCTGGTGCCCTGGCATCTGCTGTGGAACCTCTACCTCTGGACCTCCTCTGCCAAGGCTGCTGGTGGAAACAATACTCCTGGCTGGACAGTGTGGTCCTGCCACGAGGCAGAGGTAACACCTTAGTTTCCCGTCATTGGTCTAAGGGGAAAAATCTCCCTGAAGACTACCAACGGGGGATTCTTTCTTCAGCCAGAAGAGTGGCACAGGCCACGGGGAGTATAAGACAGGAGCAATAGGGGACTGTGGGGAGTTAACGCATGAACAAGTGTCCTTCAGCACCGAGGAACCCAATAGACCACAGGCTTCGCATCCAAGGGTCCCCTCTCCCGTGCTCATCTCCCCACCATGGGAAGAACAGCAGCCCCTCTCGAGAACTGCAGCACTCGCACTGACGCTGACCGTGATGGAGACTCGAGGCCAAACTCACCCTTTATGGAAGGGTCTGGTCTCTAAATGGGAGACAAAAGTCTGTCTTCGTGCCCCCTGTGCGTATGGGCGGTCACTTCGCTGTCACCAGAGGAGGGAGGGAGGGGGCTTTCCTGGACCTCAGGTGACCCTCAGGAAACTTCTGCTCTTCACTCTCTCCAGGGGCTCTGCCATAGGGGCTGGCACACAGCGGACCCGGGGCGTCCATCCCTTCCACCAGAATCCCTTCGGTCTCACAGCTGCAGCTTTTGCCAGTACCCTCTGCTTTCTTTTGGTTAGAGACAACACTGAAATCCTCAATGGCCATAAAACCACAGGCACCTCTTCTCTAGTGCAGCATGTGGCATGGCACTCCCCATGTATCCCTTTGAAGATACACAGTATCCAAAACACAGCCACTCTCCCAGGAGAGGTCAGAACACAGACCCAGCATACAGCTGCACCCTGCCCAGCTCTGTGACTGATCTCTTACTTGAGGTGACCTGTGGGAATTAATTCTATTTCAGAGGCATTTTTCCCTGTTGGGTTAACGTCTCTTGAGAAGTAGTCACTTGGACGTTTCCACAGGATGATGTTTCCAAGCCAGTGCAGCATGTTAGCACAGCAGCTAGAGACAGGCATATGTCTGGGAGCGTGACCTCACTGTGTATGTGGTGTATCTGGGCTGGCAAAGCGCATGCAACCTCCGGCTTTTTCACGAGTGAAGTGAGTCTACTAGCTACACCTCCTCACTAGGCCCCCTCACTGGGGGATCCAGTGAGCCTATGTGTAGAAAATTATTGTGTACATATAAGCATCCATTCGATGTTATCATTGTTTTACTGGTACAGGATTATGGTAGGGTAACTGGTAGAGTCGTTTTATGTTAGATCACTGCTGCTGAGTATGTGTGGAAGCTCAGGAGAGGCTGCATCCATCTAGTCCTATGCTGACAAGGGTTGGCAAGTCTCCCCGTGAAGACTCTTCCCCCCAAAGCTTGGGGCTGGGGCCCCGTGGAGCTTGGACACAGATTCCTAGCTACACATGGTCACATCATCTCTGTGGACCTCTGAGTTACTGCCCTGCTGGGTTTTGTGTGTATGCAGAGCTGCTTTGCTCTGCACTCTTAGAAAGGTTCTGGGCTTGAGGGAACTGTCACCTTCTCAGAACTTTGTAAGAGTGTTCACTTCACCCCTAGCCCTGCTCCCTAGTGACCAACCACACTGGATGCTATGACCCGGGACTTGTGGTCACAGCTGATTGGCCCAGTGCAGGGAAGGGAAGGACATCAGGTACACACAGTTTACAAACCGAGGAAGGCTGAAAATCAACAAAACGGTGTCTACACATATGTACCACAGGGCTCCTTCCTAAGTCACCAGGAGCCCCCGTTAACCTCGAGGTCCTTTTCCCTATGGAAGGGTCTGCGTTTGCCAAAATAGCTCCCCCTTCTTGTGATGGAGAACTGAGAAAATGGGTCAGGATAAGACAGGCACCCTGCACACATGAACAGGGACACAGGCAGTGGGGGCAGAGGGAGACCTCAGGCCACCTCTGGGCTCCGGAGGTGGGTGCGCCTGTTGGGTATAGACCTGGGGGGGCGGTGTCTTGGGAGGAAAGGGGTTCTGCACAGGAGGTGTGTGCCAGCAGACAGACTCTGCACACCATTGCCGGGGTCACTGGAGTCTCCTTCCAGGGCGTGTGCCCTGGCACCAAACCACGGCAGGCACAGGGTGGGGCTGCAGCAAGGGCGTGACGACCAGGAGGACCCTGCCGAACATGGTGGAGCCCATGCAGAGAGACAGTGGGGCATCACAGTCATGTGCAGGCCTGGAATCCAATAGCCACACAACTGGGGAGGGGTGGGGAGATGCAGAGAAAGAATCTCACCTTGCCGCCGGGCTGAGAGGGCATAAGAGGAGTTCTCATTTTGGGGAGGTGATGGAAGAAGTCTTTGCGCTTTGGTACCCAATAAAGAGGACAAGAGAGGATCAGCCCCCGTGAGGCACTGTAGGCTGACCTTGCCTTGGAAAGCCCTTCCTGGCCTGCATGTGGGTGACAGCTCATGACTGTCCTTACCTCCTGTGTGACCCTATTACCCTGTGTGGCCAGACCTGGCAAGGTGTTCCTGACAAACTGAAGGTGGCAAAAGTGAAGGACTTGTTCTCAGACCTTGACAGGAAGGACAGTGACTTCCCTATGGGTGGTCTCCTGCTGTGAGGGCAGAGCCCAGGCATCCAGGAAACCCAGCCACAAAGAACACAGCCAGTGGCCACTCTCAGAGTGAGCCTGCCGAGGGGCTGGGGATATAGCTCAGTGGAATAAGCGCCTGCCTAGCAAGCGCAGGGTCCTGAGTTCGATCCCCGGTACCGCCAAAAAAAAAAAAAAAGAGTGAGCCTGCCGAACTCTCAGCTCACCCCATCCCAGGGGCCACAGCCAAGCCCTGCACCAACCCTCATCCACGTGCCTGTGGAGATGGTGAGTGTCTGCTGTTTGAGCCATTAGGTCACGTGGTCTTTTTATGCAGTGAGAGATAATTGCCACAGCAGGATTTACCTCCTGAAAGGATGCAGGTCTGGTGGAGGAAGAAAAGTTTACTGCAAAAGGAGGCAAGGCTTTGGCTGACTTTTCTGAGAATGAGACTGAGGCTTAAATTCAAGGCAGGGGTTGCTGGCTGAACAGCTGAAAGGAGGCATGCTGTGCTTGAGCCAGTGTGCGTGGCGTCTGTGGGACCCTGGAGAACCCTTCAGGTCTCAGGGTGCCCGTCACGGGTCATATCAGTTAGGGTTCACTAGCGAATAGATTTAATATAAAATATAAGTAGAAGATTATATGAAAGATTTGCTAAATGAGCATACAGTGGCCGCCTTGGAAGTCAGGGCCAAGGAATGCAGAATGGCCTTACACCCTAAGGACTTGACCTTCGCTTTTGAGTCTTGGGAAGCAGAAGGCTCTGCGCTAGAAGCCTGAAGGAATTGGAGACGAACGCCCTGGGAAATGGTGAGGACTCTAGCTCTTCCAAAGAAGAAAAGGGCACCCTTCCTTCTTCTCCCCTTTACATCTCATCCAGCCGCAAGCCTACTGGTTGGTGCCTCCCCCCCCGGGGGGCGGGACTTCCCCTACCAGAGTGCAGCCAGCACATCAATCACCCGGACACACCCAGAGCTCCGCTCTACTCCTCTGCTAAGTGGTCCCTAATCCCTTCAAGTCAACCTCACAATGGATGCCCACATGCTTTTTATAAAGCTTTACGGAAACCAAAATCCTTACAGGGAGCACAGCTGCGGGAGTCATGGAAAAACAGGCAGAACGAACAGGTGGGGACGCTTTTCCTCACTCCCCGCCCTGGAAGTAGCACAGCCCCGCTGCTGTAGCACCCTCCTCGTGTGTGCATCATGGCCAAGTGCCCTTGTCTCCCAACTGCATGTTTCTGCTCTTCAGTTTCATCTGAGGAGCCTGCTTTGTATCGAGCCTACTTCAAGCTGAAATCTATATTGGATTTTACCTGGTGAGTCAGGTTCTTCTATGAATATCTTTCCTCATAACAAAAGGAGATAAGGACGCTTATTTTTCAAGAAACAAAGGACAGGAAAAGATGAGGACCTAGGAACAGAAAAGCCAACACCGGTGGGAAATTCCAATGCAGTAAACGCAGTGAGAGCCCTGAACCTAGACCTTGCAGTTGTGTGACCTGCAGAGATCAGTCCCCCTCCACAGTTAGGGTCTTTGTTGGGCTTTTCTCCATCAGCCCAAATGCAAAGTTTTATTTGTAAAGTAAAATAAATCAGTGCCCTGCAGCATGACACCCATCAGCCTGAGCAGAGGCAGCTCCGACTTAAAGCCAACAACAATCGACTCCCGACACGACTTCTATTTATCTTCCTCCTCCCCTCCTTTTGATTAAGCACGTTTTGAATTTTGAAAAGAGCTTCATGAATCATTCTGTGGCTGCTTAATATTAATAGTAATGGATTTATGCTATTGAAACGGTTCATTATCATGCCAACCGCCAGCCTCCGAACAGGCCTGTGGAAATAAGCCCTTCTAAATACCTTTCCTGCAAGAGAGCTCTAGGCAAGAACAGGAAAATGCCAACACTGGCCAAGTTTGTGCTGAGGTCGCCATGAAAGGACAACTACCAGGGCCCACCCCAAGCTCAGTCCCTCTGTCTCTGCCTGTGGGGGTCCTGCAGCCCCTGCACCCTGCACATGGCCTCTCCACATGTCCTGCTGCTCCCCCTACCTTGGACAGCCCAGCATCGCCCCCACCAGGCCTTTCCCATTCTCTTCCATCAGAAATACCCTGACCCCTACTTCACACACCTGTGATGCACCCACGTCTGTCCTTTCTAATGGCCAGGTCACCCAGGAATGAGGCTGTGTCTGTGTGGCCACATTTAGCACTGCACTTGGACCATGACCAGCTCTGGGACTGACCACAGTAGGCCAGTTTCACAACTGTGCAAGACATGGCCACCATAGAGAGCCCGGAACGTGACTTTCCCCGAGCAGACTTTCAAATCAGGCAACAGAGGATAAGTAAATAAAGAGTTCAGAGCCGTCACTAGGCCATCAGCAGGCCCCAGAAAGGAAGGTCACAAGAGAAAGCTGACCTGCAAATCAGTCATCAGAGAAAATCTTCCTCTGCCTCGAATGCTCAGAGTTCAGTGCGTAATTGTGCGCATCCCATTTCCACACTGAAGTTTCCCCCAGGTGAGCACCTCCTTTCACCTTTCCTTGTCCTTGAGATACACCTTCCCTGGTGCTGGGCCCAGAGCAGCATCTCAACAATTGCATTTTATTCTTACACGAGCGACAGGCACCAGGAGAGAGGAAATTCTGAAGCAGTAAGTGCACAGTGCTGGGAAATGTAGGGTTGAACACGACTGCATTGGTCTCTTCATGACTGTGAGCTGGCTTCCATGTCATGCGTGTGTGTGTGTGTGTGTGTGTGTGTGTGTGTGTGTGCGCGTGTGTGTGTAAACACAATTAAGCTGAACAAGTAGGAGGAAAGCTTTGAGCGGGCCTCTTCGTTCTCCAAGCCAGTGTGGACTTCCCATGGCAGGCAGCTGGCTCCCTGGGGCGCTTCTGGTGCAGGCTGCTGCCTCTCTGTGGCCTCAGTCTTCCCAGCCAGAGAGAGCAGCCACGCCCAGAGGCAGCTGTGCTGACAGGTATGAGGCAGATGCCCGACCACAGCAGCAGGCAAGGTGGCCAGTGGTGTGTCCTGCTACTCTCCACAGACACCAGACTTTGCTATCTGTCGTCTGTGCTGTGACTGCTCCTCATTTGCAGGGAGTGAGACCTTCCACTTCTACCTGCTGTGGCCTCCTGCTGTGTTTGCCTTGGTCGGCGAGGGTGCTCACTGCAGCGTGCATCTGCACCCCCTTGGCTGGCGCAGCTCTCGCAGGACACCCACCGGGAGCACCCAGAGAGCGCCCTTCCTCTCCTCGCACAGGAGCTCCTCCTTCCGCCCTTCTCCTCCTCACTTGGGACCCAGTGCCCGCACGGGGCCAGGGCCTCCCGCGCCTCAGAGGAGCTGTCCGCCCCTCCACCAGCACAGCCCTGGGCTGCGAGACTTCCTGGCCTCTCCGCCGCCGCTGGACCACCCGAGCAGTCTGTTTTCTGCAGAGCAATGGAGCTGCAAGTCCCCCGCTTTTGAGAACCCGTCCACTGTTAACAGCTGTCCACCCTGACCCACACCACTGCTTACCTTTGCTGAGCTCCAGCCTTGCTGTATTCGATGTAGCTTCCACTCTGCAGCACCAGAGCTCAGACACAGGAGCTCCAAGCGCCGCCACCTAGGCTCTCCCCTCTGTCCTGGGCCGCACTCGATTCCCCCAGAGGCCGTCAGCTGGCAAGGGGTTGCTTTCTGCAACCAATACCCACCCCTGTGACTGTTCCACCTCTTCCCCTCCATTTCTCTCTGGCAACATAAATGAAGGAAAGTGTGGGAGAAGACAAGGAAAGGGAAGGAAGAGGCCTTGCTCAAGGGAGGGGAGGCCAGGGGCTCACAGAGAGCAGCTAGGTGGGCACGGCGGGCTCGAGCTTCTTGGGTACCACAAGCCCACAACACTTGTCTCACCAGGCCAGGTGCTGTTAGGAGTTTCCTGTTGTTCTCATAACATCCATGTTTGGAGAACTACTGAAGGCATATTTATATCAGATTCTCTTTGGAATGTAATATCGCAGTTCTGGGTCCAAACAAACTCACCGTGTGAAATGTGACCTGTGTAAAAGGCAGCCTGATATACAGAAGAGGCCAGGGGGGTTCTGTGCATTGAACACACATTCTCTGGGCTCTGCTTCGTCCACCCAGCTGGAGCTTCTGAGTCATGGTTTTTACCCAGATGCCCTCAAAGCCTCATGGCTCAGAGCAGGGCTTTGGAAGGTGGTTGCGTCATGGGGCACATAGCTCACTTGCTGCTAGGAGGTGGGGTCGCTGGGAGTGGGGGCCCTGGTTGGCTTTATCTCCCTCCAAGCTGTTCGTGTCTTCTGTGCCTCATATGCCCCCTGCAGGAGCAGCTCTCCTCTGCCAGGCCCCTCTGCCAGGCCCCTCTGCCATACTGTCTGCCTTGGAGCCTGCTGACCATGGACTGAACCTCTACAAACTGTGAACCAAAATAACCCCTCCTCCCTTGAGTTGCAGGTGTGTGGTATTTTGCCCCAGGGACAAAGATGTGACTAAGATGCCTGTGAGAGCCCTAAGAGCTACAGCCCAAGGCATGAGAGGGAGCAGGTGTTGCTGGGCAGGGCATCCACTCCTGGGGTGCAGCTGGCAGGAAGGTGGGTCAGGAGAGGAGTCCCAGGAGAGGTCACCTAGATGTCCACCGTGGGGCCCACTGCCCCAGCCAGAGCCAGCTTGCAGAGGATGTCTGCCCAACCCGAGCAGCAAGTCAGGTGCCCAGGGTACTGGCTGTGGTCAACCCTTGCTCCATCTGCCACAGGGGAGAGTGGGAGAGAGGAACAAGAGGTCAGAGAACAGTGACTACAACATAATGAAAGCACTACCTGCAAAGATGTTTTTGTGCATAATTTAAATGGTCCAAATGTATCCCACTTATTTGTGCAAAATCTAAAATGAGTTTTCAATTCAGGCTTATTATGTGCTAAGTGGTTACGTGTTTGCATATGCTGACTTCCCAGTGATAATGTGCTTCTGTAGCCGGGTAGGGAGCAGAAGCAGAGGCGGTCGGCTTCTCAAAGAAGCGTAACGCATTGGTGACTTAATGCTAACGGTGATGAGAATGGCAGTAGCAAGGAGTAAAAATCTGCAAGGCCTGAGCACATGGGGATCCAAATTCTCAGTGGGCACCGGGTGGCTCTGAGTCACCAGGCTAAATAGCTCCTCGGTGGGCAAAGTGAGTCACTGCTGCAGTCCCAGCCACTTGGGGAGGCTGAGGCAAGAAGATCCCTTGATTCTAGGCACTCAAGGCCAGGCTGGGCAGTGTAGCAAGAACCTGTCCCAAGGAACAAGAATAAGCAGTGCCCCGTCACTGGTGAGAGACAGGGTGGGCAGATGCACAGGTCAGGGACTGTGCTGAGAGGAGTAGACGCCATGGGGGTGGATCCAGGCCCCAGCCACCAGCTCTGGCGCAGCTCACGCAGTGGCTGAAGAATCCCAAGACCCTAAGAAGTGAACAGGAGAGGTGTATTATAGAAATTAAACTGTGCTGGAATACACACAGCGTCCCGTGCCCACCTTGAAGGGTGAGTGTATATTCAATACTGCTGTGTAGATTGTGCTCTGAGCCTCCCACCCCACTTCATCTCCAGGGCCTCTCTTTTACTCCGACAGGAAGCTTGCCTTCTGCCTGACCCTGAGCTGGCCACTGCCACTCACTTCCTTTCTCCACACTGGGACTTCCCAGGTTCCTTCTGTAAGTGCAGTCACACAGTGTTTGTCCTTCAGGCCTGGTTTGTGCCACCCAAGATGACATCCTCCAGGCTCCTGAAAGTTGCAGGATGTATCTGAATCCCCTTCCTCTTCAGAGCTGAGTGATATTCCACTTTGTACACTCTCCTGATGATGAATGCTTTTAAACACTAATTACCAATGAAAAGTTTTACAATTCTCAAGCTACTATCATTTCTCATTCTGTTGAATTCAGCCTTCTTGATTCTTCTAGGAGGAAAATGCAGAGACTTCCAATTCTTTTCCTAGTGGTTCTGCTAGCTCAGAGCTTTACAGATGTGAAAGGGTCACACCGTCTCCAACTGCTAATGCTAACGCTCTGCCTGGCAGGACTCTCCCACCCAGGGCAAGGACTGTAGCAGCTGGACTGCCAACACCCTTCCCAGGACCTGAGACCTTGGGAGAGCCAGTGTGCCATGTCTCTGAGGCCCCTGTCCTGCATGGCCATGGGGCCCTTTGCCGTGACTGAGCAGTAGGGAAGCGGAGCAGTGGCCAGGTCCATGGGGGACAGCATGTCTGGTGGGGTCTCTGGGGTGTGGTAGGCTGCTGTCCACCTGCCACAAGAGTGGAGATGATGTCCAATCCAGGTTCTTAAGCACACTGGCGCTGGTAGCGGCCTCCCTGACCTCACCGACCTTGCTGGCTCCTGGGAGCTGGCTTCAGAGGCCACTTTTTCACCACATCCCTGCACTGCATGCCGGCTTCTCCCCATCCCGGGCCTGTGCCCAGGTCCAGCTGCCAGGAAGGAAGCGGCCCTGGAGTCTGCATCCTGGCCCAGCATCCCCCTCTAGAGCTCCAGCCCTGTGTCATGTGCGAAGCGAGGTGGAACAGTGTTACCATGCACCAGAGAGCTGGCTGGGACTCAAAGAGGGAATCGCCTGGTTCTCATTTTACACAAAGGAAACAAGGACAGTCGGGCTGCTCTTCCCCCCTACACCGATCAGCTGAGCAGCTCTTGCTCTTGAACCTGACCCTTTGGCCCTAGAACCCCGTTCTCATCTCACTAAATTCCCAGCCAAAACCCCATCCCAGAGTCTAGCCTGGGGCCCTCCCACTCTGCACCGTGCTTCCTGTGTGTGCTGGCATTGTGAGCATCACTCCTAGCTACCCACTCACCAGAGGGGCTACTCTTATTCGTCCCCACAGGCACCCTGGCCCCCAGAGCCAGAAACAGGCTCCTCCTGAGTCTCTTCCTTAACACTGTGATCCCCTAAGCCACCTGCTCTCCCGATGTCCACCAACACTTGCTGGCCCTGAGACTGGACCTTGGTTCAACTGGGGAATGACCCACATGCCTCCTCTGCCCAGCTCCCCACTCTTCCCACTGTCTGTGAGTCTCCTGCTGCTTCTGGGGTAACACTCGAGCTCCCCACCCAGCTGAGGGCCTTCAGGCTGGGCAGGGCCTCAGCCATTGCCAAGCACTGTCCTGGACCAGCTGCCCGCTCCCTGCAGGCCCCCACTCCCTGCTGTCTTCTGCATGAATTTCCCTAGGCTCTTTCTCCTGCTTGTACCTTCCGCTTGTTTTAGGCTCAGACTGCAAGCTGCAAAGCCTGTGCCCCCCACTTTCCCTGAATGTCTTCTGGACCCCCAGAAAGGGCTGAGGTCCCTCTGTGATGATCCTCAGCCCTGTTCTGCTGGGCTGTCTCTCTACCTCACCTCTTCACACCTTGCAGGAGGGATCTGTGTGTGACTCCCAGCCTTGGGTGACAGCTGACACACAGTGGGCAGGACCCTCAGCGACAGCCGAGCAGGCGCCATACTGTTCAAGAGCAGCAGCTCTGGGACCCGAGTGTTTGGCTCAGGTCTTGGCTCTGACACTTGGCAACTTTGTGACGGCTAGGAAGTTACTTCATTTTATTATGGAGAGATCCTTCCTGTACAGAAGGTTAATAATAATGTCCAACACTGAAATTGCTGGCAGATTAAATGAGATAAGGCAGGTAAAGCATGAGTCTAGCTCCTAGAAGTAAGTGGTACTGAATGTTCGGTGTTGTGATGTTGATCCAGAATGTCCCCCAAAAGCCCCATGTGTGTGGCAGCTGCCTGGGTCATGGGGTGCTGTGCTCAGCAGTGGTTCGCCTTAGGATGAGTCCATACCTGACTGTGCTGTTAGGAAGTGAGGCCTGGTTGGAGGTGGTCATTGGAGTGGACCTGGTAGGGTGAGTTCTTCTCCCTGGCCCCTCCCTTCTCTCTCTGCTTCCCAGCTGTCAGGAAGTGAGCAGGTGTCTTCCCGCAGTGCCCTAACACCACAGACCGGGTCCACTAAGACTGTGAACCCAGATCAGCCTCTCCTCCTCTAAGCTGTGGGTGTTGGGTGTTCTCTCCCCAGGAAGGAAAGCGACTGGTACATGTGCCTTCACGAGGTATAGGTTAGTGATGGAGAGGAGGTGATGATGGGGGTCTGGCCCTTGCCCACAAGGAGACCTAAGGGAAGGGTGCCAGGAATGTGACATTAGGTGCTCTAAGAGGTTCAGTGAAAGAGACCCAGCCCAAATTATCCTCCAGGAAAAGCAATGGTCAGTTCAGGTAAAGAACAGCCATGACTTCATTAGTTCCCTGCAGTGTCTTCACCAGACTGCCCAGCCAACACCCAAGAAACTGAATCCGTGGAGGGAGGGGAGTGCTGTGGAAGCACATCTAACTGTTGTCTTACCAGTGTCCGTGAAGGCCGCGCATCACCCCACTTGTGTTCTGACGCTTCCATTCAGAGTGAGAAGGGGCGGCGTGCTAGGACAAGATCCTGGGCAAAGACTTCGCTGTCAGTGGCTTTGTGCAGTGGATCTCCCGTCCCGAGGGTCATGCTATCTCTCTACCTGTCCGCCCTCATCCGACCTCTGCAAGATCTGCCCAGGGGCTGCTTCTACCAGGAAACTATCCCTTGGCAGCCACAGGGATTCTCCCTCTGCTCCCTGGCCTCCTGATTGCCTTCTGTGTCCCCTGCACAGTCCATCTCGCCCTCTCATCCGGTGTGCACAGCTGTCCTTGCTCAAGCCACAGCTCCACCTCCTGAGCCGCTACAGCACTATGGTGTGGACAGGAAACGGGCACTGTCCAGAGACAGAATTCAGACTTGCAGGAAGGAGATTACCTTCCCAGGAGGTGTAGCCCAGTCCAGACTGCAGAAGGGCATATGGACCCCCAACCCTGACGCCGAGAGCTGGAGCCGTTGTCTCCATCCAGAGTCAAATGCTCCACGCCTCGGAAACTGAGAGAGTCAGTATCTTTTGTAAAGAGAAAGGGAGACAAAATGCAGCTCCTCAGTAAGGAAGCAGAGGTGTCTTCCTGAGCACTTTCAGCATCTAACGAAGAGGAAGAGCAAACACAGATGAAAGTAACAGAGTGCGTGATACGAGAGTGGGCCAAGTGCCAAGCGTGTCGGAAACGTCCCCTCTCACCACACGAGCCCCCGCTCGGACAGAATCTCTCCCTTATGAAATGTGCAAGTGAAACGCTTTGCACCGTCATGTCCCGAAGGCCCTGTCTATCACTTCTTCGGACTCATACTTCTCAGCAAGTTCCTTTGATGGGTTCTTTTAATTCAACGTTTGTACCAATTCAAGATTTTTTATTATCACCTTGGCACTTGAGTAAATATCCAGGGTTAACAGCGTAGCCGCACAAATAGGACACACCTGTCTGTGAACGAGGGAAGCTGGACTGTGTTGGTGCACAGAGCTTAGGCAAGAGCACAGGGCTGGCTGGCATTCTAGGCTGGTGGATTCGAAGCACAGGTCCAAGACCATGGTAGAATTTCTAATCAGCTCCAGTGCACAGCAAGAGACACACTGCTCTGAAGAGGCGCCCCACGGAGGTCTTGAGTATGGCCCTTCCTAACTGGAGTCCTTTGTGCCTCTCCTATCCTACCACACAGACCCAGGTGTCAACTTGCAGCATGGCCGTACTGCCACGTGGGTACTGAAGTCTTCCAAAGAGCCACTGGCAAAGGCATGGCCTGCAGAGTGGCACCATAGGGAGGTAGCATCTGTTGGGTGAGGTAGCAGAGGTGTTGCTCTGGGAGAATGGTCCTTCCCCCACCACCTCCCAGTGGCTGACCTGCCCCCTCACATGCTCAGCACCTTAGGGAGCCACCTGTTGTCGCCACGGTGGGACAGCTGGTCCCAGGCTCCTCTGAACGGTGCCATGAGCATCACTCCTCTCCCCTGCACTGCAGCCTTACATGCTGCCAGGTGGTCACGGCTCAGCGTGCCCATGGCAGTGTGGTTTGCTCCCACTTTGGGGCCATTCAGAGCAATGCGCTGTGCTCACCCAAGGAGCCTCTCCTGTCTCTGCCTCCTGACAGCCACTCTCGAATCCTTCCCACCCAGGATGCTATGTCGGTGTGAGCCCTCCAGGCACCCTGTGACAGCCTGGTCTCTGGACCGGGCGGAGGGGCACTGAGACCCCAGGCATCCTGGCAGCCTCTGGGAGCAGCTCCTCCTGCATCCCCATCCAACCCTCGGCCCCATTCCGGAGCCATGGGAACTGTGAGATCATCCACACTGAGCCACGCAAATGGCTGAGCCCTGAGAGCACAGCCCAGTCTCCAAGGTCCCTGAGCACCAGACAACCCAGGGCATTTTCATGTTGGTGGGGCACTGGGCTCACTGCTTCACGAAGAGCCTGCTTTTCTCTCAGGCTCTATTCTTTATTGATGTGAAATTTTAAAAACAAGCTTATGTTGTCATTTGTGTGTGTTGCAGAGGGTGTCTCTCAGGCTGTGGTGGTCCTGTTTCCTGCTTAATCAGGTACAGGACATAGATGGTCTGAAGTTCTTCATTGCAATGTAGTCTATTTTGTGCTTTAGTCTTAGTATTTTTGTGACTTATCTAACAAACTTCCCCATCTCAAAATAGTGAAGCTATTTTTCTATCCCATCTCCTAGAAGCTATGTTGTTTTACTAGTTATCTTTAGACCTCTCGCCCAGCTGAAATGCGTTTTTGTGTATTGTCTTGGTTACTTTTCTCTCATTGCTGAGACAAAATACCCAACGCCCAAAATGAAGGAAGGAAAGGTTTATTTAGCTTACAGTTTGTGGAGGTTTCAGTCCATGCTTGGCTGGTTCAGAGGCAGAGTGGCGCAAGGCAGAGGGCAAACTGTTCAGGGCAGCAGAGCACAGCAAAAACCACCAGAGCAAAAGGGAAGAATGGCTGCAAGCAGCCTCCTTTTCTTTCCTACATTGTAAACAACCTACCCCACCCAGGGGTCATGAACCTCTCACACAATCTCCACGCCCTCCTCTTCCACAGGTTCAGGATGTTTACAAAGGGAGCACCCCAGCTTCCTCCTGAGTCACTCAGCTAAACCTCTAGATTCCCCAAGTTGACACAATGTATCAACCATAACATGTATGAAGAAAGGCAGGGTCAGATTTTGGTGTTGTTCCATGTGGATAACCAACTGGCTACACACAGTGTCAGCTAGAAGACCTTATACTCCCTCCTCCACAAGTCAAGTTCAGGGCCCAGGGTCTCCCCCGCCCTCCGTCTCTGTCAGTCTCTATGTTCACCTTGAACTGAAAAAACCCTGAATTAGTTACTGAAACTTTAGAATAAATCGTTCTACCTGGTAACTTGAAGATCATCATACTGGTTTTGTGTGTTTGCATTTCATTATGAATTTTAGAATGAGCTTATGATTTTCACAAGACACATAAATAAACAACATTTGGGGGGACTTTTATAATGGAGCTGCATTTACTTTGTAGATCAAGATGACAGTGATTTTGCCTCTACAAATTAGCTAGCCTGATTTATGAACATGGTATATGACTTCATATACTTAGATATTCTTTCCTATATTTTTAAGGGATGAATTTAATTTTCTGTATAGAGGTTTAACACATCTTTTGTTATATTTACTGACAGGTATTTGAAGTTGTTTGATGCTACCTCCCATTAAACTTTATTTTCTGTTTCTTATTCATATAAAGTTAAACTCTTTTTTGCAGAGTAGACAAGGGCACAGAAATTGTCCTAAATTAGTTCATTAATTCTAAGACTGCATCAAGCACAGTAGTTTAGATTTTTCATAATCCTATCATGAGCAAATGATTCTTGTATTTCTTTCTTTCTAACCTTACAATGTTAATTTTTTTCTCACCAGGCTGAACTATCTACAAACCACTTTAGAATGATAAGTAAATGTGGAAGGACACAACTCTATTACATTTGTGATTGCAGAAGAAAAGCTTTCAGAATTTCACCATTACTTGTAACCATTACTGTGTTTTATTTTCAGATAATTGACATAAAATCAAGAAAGTTACCTACCTCTTTCTTATCCTTAACTTGCTAAGAATTGTTTCTTTTAATATGAATTTTGTCCTGCCTTATTAAAAGAATGATTTATTTTTTCTTATACTCCATTAAGATAGTAAATTACACTGATTAATTTTTGAACATTAAACCAAATTCACATTACTAGAATAAATGTAACTTCATCATGATATGTTATCTTTTGTATAATACTGGCTTTTATTTGCTACTATTTAATATATTTGAATAGATGTTGCATCGAGAAATTAGCCTGGGATTTTTATTTTCACTGAATGTTGTTTCTAGATATGGGTATTCGTCTTGTTCTCATAAAATAGATTGGGGATTGTTTTGTTTTTACCTTGAAAACATATAGTTTGTATTTGTCACTCATGTGCCTATGAAGCTGGAAAAAAGTACACATTATGGATGACAGGGTTAAATGTGAGGAATGTGCTTGTCACACTCCCAGGAAAAATACAGGAAGTGATAGGGAACTGTTTAAAACATTTCTGTTCTATGGAAGATTTGGTGCACTGTAAGAGTCAGTTTTCCTTTAACATTTGCATAACCTAAGGCCTATGTTTGTGAGCTCAATTAGGGCTATGTTTTTCTTCATGAAAAGTTTTCCACTATGAATTTAAGTTTTAATAAGTACAGGGAAATCCAGACTCCCAGTGCTGGCCAATTTCCGAGGCACTGGCCAAGTCTTCTGTGCCCTGCCTTCTCAGACACCTGCCCTCTGGAGCCTAGTATGGGATAGGGGTCCCTCCACCATCCTACACTGGCCAGGGCTTCCTCTTTCTTCAATTGCTAATCAGTTTTTCCAGGTGTTTATCAATTTCCTTCGCCTCTTTTAATAACTAACTTTTGACTTAATATTCTTAATTATATGTTTATTTGTATTTTGTTGTTTACTTTTATCACTGTCTTTGAGCGGTATTGGGTTTCCTCTGTTGTTCTTTGGCTTCTTCCTGAATGGCTGTTTAGCTAGTTACTTTCAACCTTTCTAAAACATGCATTGAGACCACGAAGGATCTACTCTGTGCTTTAACTGCTTCCCGTGACCTTTGATACCTGCTGCTTTTCCACTTCACTGCCCAGCAGTGAGCACTTTCAGGCTCTGTGGTCCTGACCTGCAGTCTGTGTCTCCCAACATTGCCTGGATGGGAACAGTGCAGAGAGGCATCGCACCCACCACTGTCACATTGAGGGACACAGATGGGGAGCACAGGGCTCAGCCCGTCTCCTCTTCTCTTTGGCCTGTAATTCTCTGATGGTCTCAAATTGTTCACTGGTTTACCTACAAATGACCAGAATACTACTGCTCCATATTATCTCGGAACATAAACTCATACTTTGACCAACATTTCTTAATGTTCTTACCCTGAAATATGGTGAAAACATTCCGATTTAAAATTCCCCAGAAGTGCACAGTTTGCACTCATTTTTATCTTATTTTATATTTTTTAGTTTTTCTTAATGCTCAAGTTATAACGTCAAGAGGTTTTACTTGGACTGTTCGATGGAACGGGAAAGCTAGTAGTTTCTAAGAAAACAGTGATTGTGCATGCACAATTACCTTGGTAATACCAAATAATGCACTCAAGTGGAAAATAATCAAAGATTTATGAAATTTGACCTCAGGAAATTCGAACTTAAAGCCCAAGCACAGATCTCTAGAAGTCAGGAAATCATTCTGTGCCTCATCTATGAATAGGAAAGTGCTTACCTTCTTCACAGCCGCGGTAGGACAACTGCAAGAGATGTACACAGAGACCCACAATACACGAGGCCCGCAGATCCGTGGCAGAAGATGAAGTCATTCTCACCACCACTGGGTCGTGTAAAATTATAAAGACCTGTGTTTGAAGCTCAGGAAAATTCAGTATCCTTTGGCTCGCTTTTCAAATGTGTTATCTCAGCCTGCGACGTTATTAAACTCGACCCCTCCAAGCGTAGTGAGGTAAGCTCTGGTGAAAGGAAACAACACAGTTGAGCTCCCCAGAGGACGGTGCCTCTGACCCCCTTTGCCTCTAGCCTGCACTGGAGGGGGAACTAGTATAAGCCTGAAATCTCAAACCTAGACTGTTCAATGATTGACCTGAAAATGACTAGAATGCTGTTGTCTCTGTAGCAATGAATTCCAGGGCTGAGGAGGCTCGAGAGTCAAAGAAATGATACAACAATCCTGGATCCTTTAAACAGGTTGACTAGCACTAAAAAGCCCTTCAAAATGGTGTGGGCAATAATTAATTACTCTAATATCTCAAAAGTTACAAAGTGAAGTCTAGATAATTCATAAGCATGTCTCATTAAATATCATTAAGCAATTTACCTTCTTTATTGTTTTTCCACTAGCCACAATGGTTTGATTAAGCAATAATTCAAACTAAGTTACTGCTGTATAAATATATCTAACATTCATACATTTTAATGTGCATGATATATTACCTTTGTTTAATGGTATTTCTTTCATCTCTTTTCCAGGTTTTTTTATAAAGATACTTTCCAAGTGGAATTTTAACTCTATTAGGAAAAAATACTTTTGTAGCTGCTGTACGACAAGCCCCATATGAGTCTGTATTTTAGAATTTGAACACTTCTCTATCACTCTGTGGGTTCACAGCTCAGCTGCTCCCAGACTACAGGGCCAGACCACTCACTGAGAGTTCAGAGTCCAGGGCTATTTTCCTTTCTCTTTGTGAAATAATTTGTTTCTCCACAGCAGCCAACAAGTCATGGAATAGGAATTAAACTGCATTTTCTCTCTTGTAGGTCCCTCTACAGTGACCCCAACAATCAAGAGAATGCTCAGAGTCTATGTGTCAGGGTGTGTGTGTGTGTGTGTGTGTGTGTGTGTGTACACATATATTTACACATATATTTACCAGGATAGACCATCCCTTGAGCGCACACCTTCTAAATCCACACTGCAAGGCTTGAGATCCATTTCCTATTAATGGACTCAGCAGTCCACACTTACATTTCACACCATCTTTGCTACAGGGCTTTAAACAGCAGTGCAATTTTCAGTAATGATGCTAAACAGAACTGCAGCCCACAGTGGTATTTGGAACATAAACTAAATCTATCTTATCAACAGCTACTGTGACAGATGACATTTCAGGTGGGCTTTCACTTTGTCCCAAGCGTGTGGGGCTCTCTCGATTCACCATTTCAGCAGATTTCTTTGATCGCAGACTCTGAGCCCACTGGGATGCGAGGTCGCCAGGAGGACACAGAGCACGTGTGCTGCCTGCTCCTGACTCTGGCAGGGGTGTTCCCACCACACATCCTCTGAGGATCCTCCTATGATGTTGAGGTGAACAGTGCATCATGGTGCGTGCTGTATGATAAGGACTGGGAAGGTAACTTCTACAAGTGCATGTGCCTGTGGCCCTTCTACCTTCCTGCCCACTTTTCTTACACTCAGTAGTCTGGCTGCCATCTTTACCTACACCTGAGTACTACAGTGTCCTCGGAGCGGGTGCGCTGCCTGCTGCTCCTTCTGTGTACTACCTCTGCCCAAGACTGGGGCTCTGGCTCCTTTCACCTGGCATCTGGCCTCGCCATACTGTATGTACTTGGGCACCATTTCCCAAAGGTCTCTCCCAGAGTAAGTCACTTTCTCCGCCTGTTACACCACAGCTCCCGGCCTTCCCCTTGTCTGATCTTTGCTTCCTTATTCCCTCCTGCTGTGGTCTCCTGGTGCATGTCTGCACCTCAGCTTTCTTCTGGTGATGCATGCCAATGCCGTGGAGTTGATCAATGATGTTGCCGACCACACTGGTGCCACCACGGAAGCTGCTCAGCCGGCTTTCAGCTCTGGAAACCTCCATGGGTACCGTCCTGAGCTATAGCACACAGAAATACTGAATGGATAAAAATCTCAGGAAGTATGCATCTGTGATTCATGAGAAAACCCGGTGTTTATTGATCCACCCCATACACTGTAGGGAATTCTGCTACCCCAGAAATGAAGCTTCCAGACAAGCTCCTTCCATCCCCTCTCAGGGAGAAGAACTCCTTCCACTGTGGAGAAACTCAGGCATCTCTTACCTCTGTCTACTTGCAGCTTTTAATCCCTCCCTCTTAGAATTCTCTGTCTTTAGGCAAAACCAACGAATAGCAACTCATGTACATGCCATGTTTCAAAAGACTGGGTCCTGCAGTGTCTTTAAAGAAGGAAGCACTGTCCAGCTTGCCAAGGGTGTAGGTGCCTGCAGCATCTCTGGACAGCAAACTGGTGAAGTCCAAATGCTCTCAGATCCTTTGATGCAAAGTTCTCCCATTTTCAGGTTCTTACCAAAAAATCATCAGATGTGTGTGAATATTTTATCTACAATAATATACAATGCAATGATATTTATAGCATTAAAAATTGGGAACAAAAAGTGCCCAACATTAGCAGGATAATAATATTCACAATCTGTGTGAATACTTTGCCTGCAGCCATTCTTTGGGAAGATTATGTAAAGGAAATGCCTTGCCATCTGTACCCACAGTTTCTGGATCCCTGGATTCAGCCAAGCTCAGATTGAAATTATTCAAAAAGGAAAAGTCTAGAAAGTCCCTGAAAGTACTACACAGAACCCACACAAATGCAGGGCCATGGGCATTCCCTGGGCAGCCCCTCCCCCCCACACCTCCTCTCTACACAGACTGAGCCCCTCACTGCCACCTCATCCCACATGGTGGGGTGCCCCAGGATGGCAGTGCTTGCCCAGGATCTGTGTCTCACCCCTGCTTCCTGAAGGATGCAGCATCACAGCTGCTTGCATGGGGTTCGGTGCTCTGGGGTAGAAGTCGCCTAGAGAGGATGGAAGTCCCCGGGAGAACCACAAGGGTGTAAGCAGAGACCACACCATTTCATGTAAAGGAAAGGGGCACTGACGATTTCAGTACCCTGGAAGCCACGGAGCCCTGCAGCTACCTCTGCATCTTTTGTTCTGCTTCTTTTTATGACACTTTCAAGTTTTCTACTAAGGGCACATGGCTACTGATTTTCAGAAAGATTGTTGTAGGAAATGCCAGGTGAATGAGAAAATAGCAGAGTAAGAACCAAACTTCACTCAGCAAGGAGCCATCAGGTGCTGGCCCAGCCATGCTGCAGGAGCCACTCACCCTGATGTCTTCAGAAGCTCCTGAAGGGTCTGATCCCACTAGCTCTCAGCACGAGCTGCGCCCAAGGCCACAGTCCCAGTGTTCCTCTAGCTTGAGCCTGTGCTACTAATGAACCCGCAAGATCCACTGTTCTCAGCCTGGCACCTTGCAGGGGACACACCCCCTTCACTCCCTTCCCACTTGGCTTCGTTGGCATCCAGACAATGAGCAGCAGAGAACTGCACGCAGATGGGTGTGAGACAGAGAGTGCCTGGTACTGTGTACACCCCTATATTAGACAGCTCGGGCCTGAGAAGGGCACCCTGCCTGTGCCCACGGCCTCTGTCAATGGCTTGTTTAAGGTGTTGTCCTTTTAGGGTCCTTAATTCATTAAGGGTATTGTTTCTTCCTTTATAAATAGCCCTCAGACAAAACTGTATATCAGAGCCATCTACCATACTGTCCGGCTAAGCAATCATTACACTTGGTGCAGCAGAGAAACGCTAATTAGACCTAATTGAGGGAAATTGACACTCACACCAAATTCCCAAGTATTCTTAAAAAAAGCTGGCCCACGGTCTCAAACACAGAAGGAATCTCCCCACTGGCTCCTGATTCCACCCTGCCAAGCCGTGGAGCTGCCTGGCTTGTTTCCTCCGTCAACAGAATGACATTCTGCTGTCCACCTTGGGCATGTAAATGTGTGCTGTTCTTGGAGGTCACAAGCTTCTCATGGAACATCTCAGGTGTCCACATCTCAGCTGTTCTGTGGTCTCAAGTGGGGGACCTCATATATCTGGGGTGTGTAAGATGTGTAAGAATCCCCCAAGTCCTCTCTCCACGCCATCAGGCCCAGGGATATGATCTCCTCCATCAGTACCCAGAGCCCACACATAAGCACAAGGGTGCACCTGGCAGGACAGGACCAGGCAGAGCCACACAGGAGACAGAGCCAAGCTGCACATTTCTCTCCCTGACTCCATCCCCCAGCTCCTCAGGGCAGCAGCTCTCTCCGGCTCTGTCCCTGCTGAAGCCTTTGTAGGATTTCCCCAGCCAAGCCAGTCACTCTGGCCCCTGGCCAGCCTGGGATATCCAGGAAGCCCTCTGCTCTGCCATGAGCCCCAGAGCCTCTGAACCAGCAGGAGCATGGTGGGGGCTGTGCCCCTCAAGGCTGACCCTCGGGAGACTGATGCTTGGTAGGTGAAATAGGGAGGCATTGGCAGATGCAGGGACACCTGTCCAACACCTGGATGGCCCCTTAACCTGGAGACCTGAACATAAATGTGGCTCACTCTTGGTCAGAAATCAATCCCTGTTGACATTCTCTCTGAAGGGAGAGTCCCACAGAGTGCACTGCAGTGGGCAAAACACAGCTCACTGGAGTCATCACACATTAGACATGGGCAGCTGTCCCTGAGGGTCAGAGTATTGGTTGTCCCCTGAGAGGTGACCCTGAGATTCTTACACACCTTAATAAAAATGTAAAAGGCGACAGCTCCGTGCCCAACTCTGCTCTTACTCTTTTAATTATCTTTCATTTTGATGAGTCCATATCTGCAGGATATAATGGTTGCATTCGTGGTGGGGGTGGACAGAAGGATGTGGCACTTCTCCATTAGGCACGTCCCCTCTCCTCCTTCCATCTCCTGGCCCTCTGTCCCCTTGCAGGCACTGTTCTCCACCTCCAGGGCGGTGGCTCCCCAAGCCTCGAAGGCAACAAGAAGGGTGGTGCTCATCCCACCGGCCCATCTGCCACCTTGCACTTGTCACCAGACAGTGGGCTGTAAAGCCACTGACAGGCCCCTGGCTGCTAGCAGTCTGTGTCATCAGTGACTGTTTCACCCCAGTTTTGTCCTGACTACAGCAGAAATGAAGTTAAAGTCACTCCCCTCCTGGGCCACACACTGCTCAAGGACAAGATCAGACTCATATTTCTCTTTGAGGCTTTGGCTTCTGAGACACAGGACAGGCTGACCCAACCCTGCTTCTTCACTGCCACGTGGACAAATGAGGATGTAAGGAGGAACATGGTGCAGAGGCCGGGTCTGGCACCACGGGCAGGCGCTGAGGTCAAACGCCCCTACCCCCCATGCTTGCCCTCCTGGGGTGCTGGGTGCTGTGCCCAGTTGTACAGAACCCTCTGCAAATAGCAGATGCTCAGAGTTCACAGAACCCTGGCATCCCCCAGAAAGAGGACACGGATTAGACTCTAAACACACCAGGGGCTACTCAGGACTTGGGATGGTGTCTGGATTGACAGGGAAATTCTGCAGCTGCTGAGGAGACAAGGCCAGCACAGGGTGATTCCAGCGAGTTGCGGCTTGTGGCTGTGCAGACCCTGAGCCTAGCCAACTGTGACTGCAGGGCCACACAGGGCTGCGGCACCTGCTCACTCTGCAGTGAGCTAGTCTGGGGTCAGTCAGGCCAGGAGAGGGACAGGCACAACAGGGGCCCGAGAGGTACTGTCCCCACCTCTCACGTGGGGTTATCCCTTCTGTGTGTCCACACCTCTCACAAAGAGCCACGGATTTCCAAAGGAAGGGCACGACTTCGTAATCAGACAGATCTAGATCCAAATCCCAGGCCTGGACAGTGGGTGATGAGAACCCCTCGCTCCAACACCTTGTGTCACCAGCAGAAAGGGGGCTGCAGGTTTCCCACTGGGCAATGCTGAGTGTGAGGTCCCAGGCAGTGACTGCGCAGGGCAGGGCAGGGCTGGCTGGGCTGGGCTGAGTCAAGTGTTCAGATCTCCTCCAGAGACAGTGACTTCATCACAGTGGGACACAATGTTGGCTTTCCCCATGAAGAACAGGCCAGGTACCCTGGAAAACTGCAAAGCACAGACATCTAGGAAGTTGTAGAACACACACGTGAGAGCCTGTGGAGGTGGGGGGATGACCAGCAGGAAGGTCAGGGAAGGCATAGACAACGTTGCTAGCCCTTCTGTGTGAGTATAGACCAGAACAGAATTTGCTCAGTTACCTGGCCCAGAGGCCAAGGCTGTGGACCAGAGTGGGTGATCATGTGATTGCCCGGCACTCTGAACAGGGACGGTGCACCCTCACTCAGTCCATCCAGACTGCAGGAGCCAGTAGGTGATGGTTGGGCCGAAGGGTACCTGGGTCAGGAAATGGGCTCTGCTGTCTCACCCACTTAAGCTACTGACCCAGGACAGCCAATTTGGAAATTGGCGCCCATCAAGGTGGCTTCAAAGGAGAGAAAGGGGCTGCGTAGCGTATGCCTGGCACAGGCATTCTCCCTCCAGAAGCAGGCTGTGCAGACCAAGGCGCAGGACAAGGACAAGCTCAGAGATAAAGTCCACTGGGCCCTGTGGCAGAGCTCTGTCCCCTCTTCATCCAGCTCTGAAGTCTGCCGACCATGCCCTGTGGTAAGAACGGCCCTCTCGAGCCTGCAGCAGGTTCCACAGGGATAGTGGGGGGGAGTCTCCACAGGCACCAGCAATCAGGCCTAGCAAGGCTACATGTGAATGGGCCCACAGAGCGCCCATCTCTCTGAGCCTGGTTTATGAGTGGCAGTCAAAATATACGGTGAGTGTTTACACTGAAATCATTAATCACAGTAGAACAAACAGTGCCATGAATCCTCTCAGAACCCTCCCCCTTGCTGGACACATTCAATTCATCCACCATTCCTGTCACTTTCTGATGCAGCTCCGAAAGTCCTGTTTCGAGACTGTCTTTAAGAGGTGTGATGAAAAATGCAGGAACACTGCTGCTGAGCGCCATCCAGTGCAGAGGCACTGGGTCTTCTCCTACCTTCATCACTGGGCCTGGCAAGGTGCAACTTCCGGCTATTCCTCAAAGTCAGATGGCTGTGAAAGGGGAAAGCGTGAATCCATTCAGGACATCAAGGCTGCTAGGACAGTGCAGCTAAAGACACTCAGGAGAGAGGACTCCAGCGCTGCTGCAGGAAGTGGCAAGGACAACAGGATTCAGTTCAGAGGCAGGGAGAGTATTAAGAGAAGGACTTGTGAATGCATCCTTCACTGTAATGGTTCTCTAACATTGAAATATTCACTGTAATATTCTAACACGCTTGTTACTTCACTTAAGCCTGCCAGGTTATCCTGCTGTCCTTGCCATGCTCAGATGAAGCCAGATCTTGTAGTAAAAACTATTGCTATTGTTTGCAAATAGATATTTAGAAGAATAAATGAAAAGTCTTTTGAGGAATTCATGGTGTTACAATGGTGTTGTAATATGGAGAATGGATGATTGGGAGCAAAAGCAGAGGAAGCAGGTGGAAACTGAATACAAAATTCTCTGTGATTTTCTACCTTTTAATGAACAGCTACAGCAGTGCAGTCACTGATAAGTCCGAGAAGCAAGTATTTGGTTGTGGAAAAGCCTCAGTGTCTGGGATGAGCGACATCCGCTCCGTAGCCTGAAGACGTGGCTGGCCCCAGGAGTTGGAGGGGCAGCCTGGGGCTGGGCAGCACAGCAGGGCTGCATGTTGGGAAGAGGAGAAAGAGGTCGGAGAGGGGGAGGAAAGCCGTGCTGTGACCCAGGTGACCCCCAAAGCGAACCTCACAACGCTTTGTAGCTGTTGCCTGTGAGAGCAGCCAGTACAGACTGTACCAAAACAAAGAGGACTCTTCGACATCACTGGAATAACTGCAGAAAAGCCAGCCAGCTCCCACCCCCTTCTGCAGTAAGAAAACGGAAAATCTGGACAGTAAAGGTGCGGGGAGCACAGTTTGCTGCCTGAGCACAGTGGCTGGGTCTCCCCACCCATCACTGAACAGGCTGAGCCTTCCGTGCAAGCCTGGGTCTCACTGGGCCTTAGAGCAAACCCACGGTGGCCGTGGCCACGCCTCAGTGGGGAGGGGCGCTCCTGTCCCAGAGGTGGCGGGAACTGGCCTCCTGTGTTCACTTAGTGCCCTCATATTACTTGCTCTCTCCTGACCTAAAATCTGCCATATGTGGCTGCATCTTCTCCTCTAGAGCCTTAAGTTTTTAAACCTTGCTCATAAAATTAAAACAGTGCTCACTCTGGTGCTGTCCCAAAAGGAACCCTGTGCTTCTCTCTGTGTATTTCCTCATATATCACACTGTGTGCCCTTGGCCCCAGCACCGCCAGGGCCACACTGGAATCAGAGCCTCGGCTGTGTCAGGGAGGACGACATCATTCTTGGGTGGGGGAAATGGCTGGCCTGCCCCGCAGGGTCTCCACGTCTGCCTTTGCTGTTCACTGACATCCCACATCTTAGTTACGCTTTTTCTCACTAGCTTTATGAAGGAGTAATTTACACAACATAAAATCTGTGTGTTTTAAGTGTACAGCACTGGATTTCGTATTAAAGTACTATTGCTGCCGTAGCAAATCACCATAAACACAGCAGCAAGCAGCAACCCGAATTTATTACCGGTAGTCTCACTGCAGGGCTAGAAGTCTGGCTTCATCAGCAGCTCACTCTGCTCACCATCTCGGGCTGAAGTCAAGGTGTCCACAGAGCGGGTTCCTTACCTGGCTCTGGATGAGAATCTAGTGACCAGTCCCCAGGTTTGTCCCTAAAGGTAGGCGTGCGTCTGCAGGGGCTAAGCTCTGCCTGGCCCCTCACCTCGGCTGGGCTGGCCCTGTTCTCCAAGCTTCCCACTGGTGCCCTGCACCCCTCGTGGCCCAACGGGGGTGGAGTGCTTCTCGAGATTTGAATCTCTCCAACTTGCCTGTAGCTGTGCCCTTCTGGCTCCAGCCAGAGAAAACTTTGTGCATTCAGGCACTCCTTCCCACTCAGTGAGAGTGGATGGGCCTGGCTGGTGCCCTAGCTTCCGCCCACACCACTGTAACTCTGCAAAGTCCCTTTCCCCAGGCACCATTCCCAGCACATCCACAGCTCCTGAGAACTTTGGGACACTATTCGACCCATGTGGTTCTACTTCCTTAGATCCCCTGAATATCTGTGTGATGGGACTATTTGTAGTTTGGATGCCATGGCCTTTCCCACAGGCTGTCCCAGCCCTAGAGTTTGCAGAAGGTACCTTAGCACCTAGGTTCACAGAAACCAACTCCCCGAGATAGAGCAATAGGAACCAGCCCCCTCTACCAGCCCCCTCTTAGTGGCCTCCTGCCCCAAGTGCATCCCCATCAGTTTTCTTTAATCCTAACAGGCTTGGAGTGGGCACCACTGTGCCCTACACAGACAGGACAGGTGAAGTTTGATCACCTTAAGTGACTGACTCCTGGTTACATTAGTAAAGCCAAGATTTGAACTCAGACCTTGAACACACACATTCTGACCGGACAAGGTAAAAGACAGGCAGGATTTCACAATCATCCTAAGCCTCGGCTTCTCATAGAGGTGTACCCTCCTTCATGCAGTCTGGGACTGCACCCCGAGTCCCTGAGGTACCACAGCTGGGCTTTCAGATGGGGAGGATTTAGTGGTGAGCAGACAGGAGACTGACTTGCCCTGCTTTCAGGGAGCCCCATCTTAACATCAAAGACGGACAGCAGCTCCGTGCTGTCCTCAGAAAACAGTGCCTGTTGTGGAGGAGACAGAGAGAGGAAGGGTAGCAGTGAAGGAGGCCGTGATGAACAGGACTGAGGGCCTACCCCAGCGGAGTTAGATGGAGGAGCAGGCACGGGGTGTAGTAGATGCAGGGCGAAGGGCTGGACCCTGGAAACAGGAACACCACTGTTCAATCTTTGTTCTCTCCAGGGATTTAGGGGATTCATGATCTAAGGTCAAGGTCAAGGGGATAAGGATCAGCCTCCCGATAGTGACAGAACCATGTGCACGGGAGCTCCACAGCAGCCTCCAGATGGCCTCGGCCCTGGCCCTGGCTCTACAGCTGAATGCACCAAGCTCAGAGCACCACTTCAGCCTCCCGCGGTCTCAGGGAACCACACTCACAGCCACAGTTCCGGCCTGCCATCCTGCCCTGCCTCCTTAGGGAGATGGGGCCAGTAAGATGACAGAAGATAGTGATGTGCACTCCGTGGTAAAGACTGTCCCATCTCTGCTGCACTTTGCCACTCAGGTAGGAAATCTCCCAAATGGGGAGATGGAAAATCTCAAGCTCAGTGACGAACACACTCTCCAGCTGGAGTCGTGTACAGGGAGTGTGCGCTTGGTACTCAGCCTGGCAGAAGGGAGGGCAGGGTGGGCAAGGCTGGTGGGCAGTGGGCTCTGAGGTCCCCCTGGCCTTCTTCCCTTTTCTCTATCCTAACTTGGGTTAAGAAGGGCATGAGTCCAACAGTGCTGTTTACTCACTTGAGTTTCAAAATCACCATCATCTTTTGGAAAGAGAAAGTAGAAAGAAAAAAATAAAACCGAGGGAGAAAAAAGACAAAAAAAGAACAAAAGATCAAAAGAATCGATTTTCATTATGGTTTTCCCTTGCAACTTAACTTTCCCCAAAGCCAGAAAGAAATGTCTATTTCTTATCTCTGATCTGTGAAGATTATAATGTTTATTTCTTTGCATGCCAGCTCTCCGATCTTTTCTCCCCCATATTACTTTCTATCAAAGATCTGTTGAGGGCCTCTCCTGGACTGTATTCCTTTCTGTTTTAATAACAGCACAGAAATCCAGCCACTCTCTGCCATATCGATTGGTTTTCATGAAAAAAATGAAACATTTCTGGATAAAACTTGAAAGAGCATAACCTGCCCAGTTTAAGTCAACTTGGTGGTTGGTTTTATCTCACAAACAGTGATAGATATCTCCAAGTTTTGTTTAGACATTTTCCTTTCCTTTTTAGAACAAGCTCCCTGAGAAAGGATTATGGCATTGGAAGCACAGGTTCACGGGGTACTTGGCCTGCCTGGAAAGGATGCAAAGTCAAGTTCTGACTTGAAATGCGGCTCACAGTTGGAACAGGTGGGATTTTGGACTGGTTTATGCTCAGCAAGCTCAGAACTCAGGAGTCCCAAGACAGGACCTCAGGCAAGCTGAGCAATGGCAGAATCAAATTTCATCATTCTGGGGAGAAATCCTGCCAGAGCTGAGTGTGCACAGGGGCACCAGGCTTCTTAGGAGCTGAGCCTGACACTGCCATGTCCACCCCCTCAACATGTTGGGTGCTGTGAGCTACCACAGCTCTTCTCTTGTAACTTTTAAGAAAACCACAGGCACTGAAATTCCGGTGGTCCCACCCACATACCCAAATGACATGGAACCAGGTCCGCATGAGTTCATGGGAAGCTGGAAATCTCTTAAGTGGAAAATGCATTTCTCTACCTAACCCATCTCACTCTAACATCAGCTCAGCCCACCCTCAATGTGCACAGCTTGGCAAAGTCACAGAACACAGGCTTTTATAGTAAAATGTGGACTATCTCAGGCCATTTATTGAATATCTGTATCTGCACAAAGCCAGCTACAGAGTGCACCATAGCGTCTCACTCCTTTCCCTCCTGATCTCGGGGCTGCCCAGCCTGGGGTCAGAACATGGGATAGCCAGTCACCAGCCCAGCACAGATCCACACTCTGAATGCTAACTATACCCACTGAATGTATATCGCTGGGTTTTTTTATTTTAAAGAGAATAATAAAAAAAGAACAATAGCAAAATACCAAAAGCATAGACAAAAACAAAACAAAGCAAAAACAATAAAAATGATACAGGGTTTCAGAACAAAATGATGGGAATTCACGGTGGTTGTTATGTTATGTATTGTTATCTTCAGTGCAGTTGCTTGGCTGCAGATCTAGCTCAGTGGTGCAAGCCCCTGCCTGGCAAGCACAAAGTCCTGAGTTCAATTTACAGTACAAAAAAACACGTTGCTCGAATTACCAGATGTAAGAATGCAAGACTGATCAAACCATTAAAGAGAATATAACATGAAAACAAAAGAAAACTTAGAAACATACAGAGCTTCACTAGACAAGATGGTATCATCACTTTTGTGCCAAGCTAAAGTTGAAAACTCATACGTCTTTTGTGGTCAGTCAGGAGCCATCTGTGGGACATTCGCATGGAAACACAGAGAGATCACAGTGGCGGATGGGAGGACAGATGAAGTGGGCCACCTCGTGGAGCTACGGCAAGCTGGAAAGCCGCTGATTTCGATGTTATTTAAAACACGCATGATGGGCTAAGGTGCTTCCAAGCAAATTGGCACGTGAGAGAGCACAGGTACCTGGTAGGGAAAGCCAGGGAGAGAAGAGGTGGCCTGAGGACTCATGGGAGTCTCAGAGGTTGGCAGTCCAGCAAGGTAACAGAGGGCCCTCCTGCTAGAGCCAGGGGCAGCTCCCTGACCACTCTGCTGCGGTACTGACCACCTGGGATTGAATCCAATACTTGGGCTCTGCTGTTTGTGTAACTAACTTCACATGCATTCACACACCTCACATGCACACACAGCCACACAACTGTGCTTTTCCCCAGCTGCTGGCCACGCACAGCTGCCCACACTGAGGATGAGCTGCAGAGACAGAATACATGACAGACACGGGTACACAGGTCCGCTCTGTAGTTGAAGCTAATTAAAATTTTGATGAATAATTCTGCCTGGAATCTAGATTCTAAGAAAAGTAAAAATCAGTATTCTACCAAAATATCATACCACTATTTTGATGTAAATGTCACAAAACTGCTCTAGTTACATTTATCTTATCTTTACATTGTTCAAATACCACATGTTTCTTGGAGATTGCAAGATACAGGAAACTCTTTCTATATTGTCTGTGACATTTCCAGTGAACTAACACAATAACTTTTACAAGGAAAACAGAAGCAAGTGATCTTCAAGACTAGAAAAACCGTGAGTTAACTTTAAGTGCCCAGAAATGCCATCGACCCATAGAAAGATATCTCAGTTTAGATATAAAGCAGTTTCACAGGATAGAACTCCACGGGGAAGTGAGCCAGCTCCTACAACTAAAAGCTTATGCTAATTATTTTTCCAACTGGTCAAAGGCAGAATACAGGAGCGATGCCCTCAGCAGCTGTCAGCTTCCAGGGAAAGGGTGAGGACAGCCAGGGGGGTGGGTGAACAGGAAAGCTCAAGGGGCCTCTCTGCGTGGCCATACCACATGGTCTCTGGGACCCCACGAAAAGCGTCTGAACCGTGGGGACCCCCTGAAATCAAATCGCTGGTGCACCCCATCTGAAACCAGCCTTCCTGCACAGTGCGCCAGGGGCCGGAGCCAGAGCAGCCAGCGTGCCCCTCATGCCAGTATCCTGGGTGGCCTTGGACAAGCTTCTGGCTCCCTATGGGCTCCAGTCTCCTCCTGTAAAGCTGCCGTATTAAGAACGCCTCCCTCCTCATCCTACCACAGGGTTATGAGAGACACCGTATTCTAGAGGCGCACTAGGCTGGCGCCCGGTAAGTGCTCTGTGGAAGCGCTTTGATGGTTGCTATGATCTCCAGCAATTTCGGGTGCTGCCAGAATAAAGTGCTCACCCTGTGTTTCCTATGGGAATGTCTGTGATGAGGACATTCCACGTCTTCCTCATTCTCAGAGCTGATAAATACCAGCTGGGCGGAAAGAGTATGAAATGCCATAAGGGAAAATCACAGCATCACTAGCACTTTAATGTCATGAGTTTGGCAATGTCATGTGCAAGGAAAGCCTGGGACAGCCTCTGTCCTGTGCTCCAGCAGGCAGGCAGTGTCCCTGTCCTGCCATGAGTGCTGACACCTGTGTCCTGGAACAGCATGTGACAGGGAGGAGTGGGGGACACAGTAGGGAGCCCCAGAGGCTGTGTAAGGCCTTGCTGAGATGGGACAGAGGAGAAGGAAGTTCCACGGCACTGTCCCCAAGATGACATGTTGCCATGGGAATGCAGCAGCTTCCTTGCCTTAAGTGCCACGAGTCAACGGTTCACCCCCAAGTCTGCCATCCCCTGCCCATCGCCTCATCTCTGAGGCCATGCAACACCTCTGCCCAGCCTCCAGAGCCAGACCTGGAGACTGATTCATGCCGTGTCCCTCGCTTGGCCCCCAGCATGGCCTAGGAGAGCAACGCTGAGCCACCCTGCACCACGCTGTGGGAGGAGGTGCTGGGGTGGGATCCAATGGAAACACGCAGCCGGGCAGCACCAGGCTGTGGGGACGGCACCTTGAGGAGGGGTGGGCTGCGGGGCAGCCGTGCAGAGGAAGCCGTCGTGGGCACTGCGGAGCAGAGGGCCCAGGTCTCCTAGGAAAGGTTCCTTCTCCGGGCTTCCTTCTCCCTAAGGCGAGAGTACCCGTTCTCTGCTGGGGGATGGGCAGCTCACAAGGCCACGATGCTGTGGCAGGAGTGGTCAAGCCTGGACCTTGGATTCCAGCTGAGACCTCGCTGGGGAGGGGCTTGCCCGCGATGGTGACCGAGCTCCGACCTGCACTGTCCTTGAGAGATCCTCCACTCTGCAAACCTCTCTGCATGATCGCAGAGCTCTGACAACAAAACAAGCTGAGAAAATGTGGAGGACTAGGTGTGCATCTGCTGAGGGCCATAATGATGAAGCCAGGGCACAGTGACTGTGCTTGGTTCCTGACCGGATGCCCTTATCTGGGGCTCCCCTGACCCCTCACAAATCCCCTCCTGGGCCTTATGTCCATGCCGACGGCTCTGGGCTCCTCTCAACAGCAGAAATAACAAAGATGACAAACTCTGTGTTCCTGGTTTCTGCCTCAAGTGTGTTGTGGCTGTCCTTTGTTGTTTTATAGCTGATGTTTGATTTCAGGAGACTCTCCTACTTCTGCTGCCCACAGTGAACTCCTACACACACCACGAAAATCCCCACTGTGTAAGTGGCAGAATGAGGTGGCAGTAAAATGAATTTCTCAAAATAACGTGGTGATCTTGGGGGGCGCAGCAAAGACAGATCACAGGGTGGCAGCTACACGCACAGCCCCAGAACTTCCTGAAAAGCAGAGCTCCAGACGCACTAAGGGCACTTACACCACCGAACTGTGCAGCAGTGCCGCAGGGTGAGACTAGGCTTGATCCTGTGCCATCCCAGGCCTCTGCTGTCTCCTGCTAGAGCTCACATGAGAGGGGAAGGAGGATGCACCCCAACAATGAAAGCCTGGCATCAAAAGCCAGAGATCATCTGGATGACAACAGCATGCCTGCTGCTTCCAGCAATACTTCTGCAGGACACAGGGGGCAGCTGGGGTGGGCAGGGGGACAAGCTGGAGGAGAGAAGAAGCATGGGGTTGGAGCATGAAGTACGAACATCGGGGGAGGGGGCTTTCCTGTCGAGGCACTGGGTTTTCCTCTTCTGAGACTCAATAGTGAGGCAGGAGCCCGCAGCGGGGCCAGGACCAAGGTCTGTCCATCCAGAGGCCACACTTTGGTGGCCCGGCCCACCCAGAAGCCCCACCTATGTCCCTGGTGGGGGCCTGTGCCCCCGAGAGCACTCCACACCTCTGTGTCCTTTCCCTCACATCTCACTGTTCTGTCTCTTCAACACTTTTGCACATCCAAAAATATTTAGTTGAGGTTAAATTTTAAAAATGCATGTCTGTGTTCCCGGCATGAGGGCATTGCTCATGGACAGAGGGAGGAGTCCTCTTCCACTCAGTCTGCATCACCAGGGACATAGGACCTGCAGGACCTGACCCCCCTTGCTCCCCAAAAAGATCTCAAAATGTTAACAGTGCCTCATGACCCATGCCAGCAGAATTCAGGTCCTTACTTTAACCTTTTCCCCATTTGAACCACTTGTTTGACAAATATTTGTATTTGTTATTCTATTTGTACTGTGATTCTAAGTTCCAGAAATACAAGGAGGAGCAGAGAAGAGGGGCCGGGACAGCAGGCCGCAGACAGCGAGGAAGGAAGCCGGCAGCTGGCACATGTGTGTCAGGTGGAAGAGGGGCCACGTGGAGGACTTTGCCTGCTCCCCCGTCAGATCCCTGGGCAAAGGTCCCAAGGCCCTCAGTGGGGTAGGGTTAGCAGACCCCAGAGCCTCACTGCCCACCTTCCTGGGCACCAGTTGTCTGTGCCGTCCTCTGAATCTTGAAAGTTCTCGTTCTTTCAATGAGCCTTTTCCACACACAAAAGTAAATGTATTCACAGCTAGATCATAACTCTGTTGTTGAGTAAACGCCCTCTGAGATTGAAGATGACACCCCCTCCGTGTCAAGGCTGCTCCCCATCGCCTGCCATGGCCAGCTCCACTCTGGCTCTGCTCCTTTGCAGCAGGGCCCCTCTCCCTTGTGGAGCAGCCATGCCTTGCCCTGCCTGGGCCAAGCCTCGCCCTGCTGGGCCCCGCTCACTCACAAGGTGTGGGAGGACCTCGTGGCTATGGAAGGAGAAGGAGTCTGGACATCTAACAGGCACAGATAATAAGGCAAGGGACGCACTTCCAAAGGAAAGCAATCCCGAGGTAACTGGGTCATCCTTCATAGTTCAGTGCCAACAGGCCCCATCTAATGTTGACCAATCATGAATCAGAAGGCTGGCACATTAGCTCAAGTGTAGAGGGCATGCTTAGCATGGCAAAGCCTTGGGTTCCATCTCCAGCACTGATGGAGAGGAAAGAAATGGCAGGGAGGAAGAGGAGGGGGAGGGAAGGAGGGAAAGCAGGAAGGAGGAAAAACATGTACTGCTGATGATTATTGATTGCTGGTGGGCATTGTTTATGGGATGGATTCACTGAAATACAGTGATAACTACAAAAGAATTTAAAACAAGCACAGTATTAGTGAATTCATTACTGTGGGGAATTGAAATGAGATCCTGGTAATAGATCAGAAAGTGATTTTTTCAACTCATGACTTTGAATCTCACTTTATGTTTGTGACCGCATACTTGATCATCTCTGAAAGCCCTTATCTTTCCTTTCTGCCAGTAGAAACTCTGCTGGAAAGGAAGGGGGTGATTGCCAGAGGAATCTGGAGCCAGACCCCAGCCCAGAGCTTGATGGAGGTTTCAGTCTCTGAACAAGATCCTTCATGAAAGCTTCACTCTCCTGCAAAGCCACAGCAATTCTCTTTACTGAGGGAAATTGAACAATACTGGGAAGCCCGAGGGAGCCCTCCCCTCCACTCACCTGATCCTACATGCTACACCTTTGGGCTCAGATACCTATAATTCTTTAAACTCTCCATGCCGTTTTTCACTTTTGATGTTCATTCTAGATTCTTAATATGCTAATTTCTAATTCTTTGTCTCACTTTTAAATTTTTCCTCTTCATACTAAGATGTACAGGAACCTAACATGTACCATGAAGTGGACTAGAAGGAAGGAAGGAAGGAAGGAATGAAGGAAGGAAGGAAGGAAGGAAGGAAGCCAAGTGGGAAGGAAGGAAGGAGGACGGAAGAGGAAGGGAGAGGGAAGAGACAGTGGAGGGAGGGGAGGGGAGAGCGGAACATAGAATAATTATGATCCGACTCAAAGTGACAAAGGCTTGAACAAGGGAGGATTGTTTTCTCCTTTAAAGCAAGTCCAGGGCAGAGGGAAGCCTTGTCACTCCTTCAGTTTCTCAGGCTGCATCTCTCTCCCCAGTCTCCAGGTCTAGTCATTCTTCTCTCGTTGCTGAGACAAAATACCTGACACTCAAAGTTATGGGTACAAAAGTTTACTGGGCTCAAAGTTGAGAGATATTTCAGTGCATAATTTGCTGGCTCCAAGGCAGGGTGGCACAGCAGAAAGGCCTCACAAAGGAGAAACAGTCACAGAAAGCAGGAGACAGCAAAGCAACAAGGGGCCTTCACAGAATCTTTCTGCCCCTGTTATTTGTATCGAGACCGCTGGGATTAGAGCAGTGCCTAACCCATCAGCGGACTGATTTAGCAATCGCACACCCTTGATCCCAGCATCACACACCCTAGATCCAGCCAGCGGTGAGAAGCGCCCCTGTGGCTGCAAGAAGCTGTGGGGGACATCTTGACATAACAGGCACTAAGTATTTATTGAAGTCCCAGATGTCACAGCCTCTGTCCAGACACCACGAGGTCCCAGGCAGAAGGAGACTGGGTGAGAAAAGGGGCGCTCTTTGCATACGAATTGGTTCCTGTTATGGGGCTTTCCAGAAGATCCGCACATAATCTTCCCTGAGTCAGTCAGCTTCCTGGCCTGTGACAAAGTTCCTGACAAAGTCAAACATAAAGGAAGGAAGTTATACTTCGGCTCACTGTTCACTGGCTCCACGGCTCCACCATCCCTGCCACCATGATGGCCCTGCCTCGCCACAGGCCTAAGGCCGCAGAGCCAGTGGCCCTCTCACCATCTGTTCCTGGCTACAGTGCTCACCGCATGGCAGCAGGAAGCAGAGGCTGAGCGAGCCACGGAAGAAGGGTCAGAGGACTAGTGCGGCCCCAGGACACAGCCCTAACCTACCCACTTCAAGCAGGCCGCAGGCGCCGGCTCCACTGCCTCCCAAGAACACCATCAGAGTATGATCTCCTGAACGCACTAAGCCACAGAGGCAGTTAGAGCCACAGGGTCCGGTCACCTTTGGGAATCCTCACCTCTGAACACATAAGCCTTTGAGAGACATTTTAGATAAAACCGTGGCGCGGTTCTGCTGCCTTTCCCTTGCCTACCGCTATCTCACACATTTTCCCATCAGAATAAAATTCTTCCTCTGGCCAGCAAAGACTCGTCTACGCCCGTGATAATCTCTCGACTTTATTCATCACGGCGAGGTCTAAAAGTATAAACCGGCAGTGGCGGTGTCTGTTAGTTTCTTTGTTGTCAGCCACACACATTGTTCCCCGGGATTGAAGTCCTTACTCTGAGAATTAGCCTAAACATGTTTATGCTTCCAGACTAAGTGCTCACTCCTGATATACTGCAGTTAATATACAGACTCCATAGAAAGGGAAACCTAATGGCACACAGCTGTCAAACTCAACTTTCCAGAGCTAATTCTCCCTCATCAAAAACATTTTGTTAGACACGCTTCACTCTCCTGAGACATTTCCTAGCTTTCAAAGAACCCAGACAGTGTCCTAAAAGATAGCACTAGTGGATCACAGGCTGCAGACAGCATTAGCAGATCACAGGCTGCAGGCCACAGGTTTATCCAGCACCACTGTGCTGAGCTTCAGAAAAGAACCCAGAGAAGGAGTGCTGCGGGCTACGGGAGAGGTGTTGGGAAGGTCTCAAGCACCTGCATGTGAACCTCTGTGTCCAAAGTGGGTTCAGACTGACCTTGAGAGGTGAGTCCTGCCATGCATGCAAATCACATCAGCACAGGACCCCCCCCCAAATACCTAGATTTTCTTCGCTTCAACACCTGTTGGATGTGTGAGTTGTCAAGCTCCCATGATGAAATGCAGTTGGCTATAAAGAGCAGGTACCAAAACATGCTATCTTCACAGCAGGAGAGGCGCACGAGGAACCTTCTTGGGCCAGTGACTCCTGGGTCTCTAGTGGTCTATTCTGGGCTATGTATGAAAAATCTTGGCTGAGCAGCCAGACCTCATCCCCATGGCAAGGCTACCAGGGTTCACAGGCCCATTCCACAGCCTTGGAGGCTCTTCCTGCGCTAGGAAGGCTCTACCTTTAAATAGTGACTGTATCGGTTGGGGTTTCTGACACCAGAAGCTTAAAGGAGAGATGTGAATTAGCTCCCAGCCCAGAGCATTCAGGCCATGGTCAGCTGACTGTGAGTCAGGAGCATCATGGAGGAAGGGTGTGGTGGGGCAGACTGCTTACTTCGCAGGGGACAGGAGGCAGAGCAGGAGAGGAAGGGCCCAGGAACAAGAGATGGATCCCCAAATCCGTACCCCCTGGCCCACCCAGCAGTACGCAGAAGTCTGCTTTGCTAATCCCTTAGAGGGCTCCCAACCAAGCAAACCAATGAAAAGCTAACTTCCTGTAATGTCGATGATAGGGATCTCTCCAGGACACAGTGATTCCTCAGCTCATAAACTTAATTCATTCTGTGATTTGGGAGATGATGTATTTGTCACTGATGGGGAGTTTGTGAACAGAAGCAAAATTTTGGCTAATGCTTCAAGTCATGAACCAAATTTTTCATGAACAGAGGCGCTCTGAAACGAGGCATTACTGTATCATATGTGGCAGGACATTGCTAGAAGTCTACCGGGTCTACTCCTATCTCCTAACTCCTGTGTGAGTAACTGGCAGAGATTAAGTTTGTCAAAGATACTGAATTTGCTCAGAATAAGATGGCACGCCATTATCAAGATAGCAATAGTAATATCTTCTACATAACATGAACATCAAGTCACTGATTTAAGTGCGTGACATAAACCAGGATTTAGAGAAACCAAATTATGTAAAAGTAATTAAGTTGATGCTTAAATGACTCTTACAGATTTTACACTTTTAAAAGCATCTGACATGCATAATTACCCAATTTAGAATTGCACTGAACAGGATATCACAAGTGACTTTCTAAGTATGGTTATGTCACTTTTAAAAAGCAGTGCTGGGCACTGCACAGTGGAGACATGGCGCAAGGCGTCTTAGTCCTCCAGGATTGTGGGGAGTCCGTGTCAGTGATCACTGTCTTCTAATCAGTGACTGACACACGTACATCCTTATCTACCAGTGCTTCTTCTCATATCGTAATAGGTCCATACCATCAGCACCCCAGCACAAGCCGTAGGAATGGAATAGTAAGAGACGGCGCCTCCAGCCCGGGCAGAGCCTCTGCAGCCCTCCGCAGAGCGTCTGCGGCTGTGCCACGGTGCAGTGACTTTCAGCCGGACAAGAGTAGCTGAGACAGCCCCTAGGCAGGGGTATGAGGGAAGGTGTCGGAGCGTTTCTGAAGAATGTTTTCTCTACAGATGGAATTGTAGGTCATAAGAACATCTAAATATTCATCCTTTCACAAAATAAAAGAGCCTGTTTGAACTTAAAAAATCAATCAGCAAAACGTGTCTAAGAAGGCCTGTTTCTCTATGTTCTTGGCAGCACTGACTAACACTCTTCTCGATTTCGTCAGCTAGCTCTCTCCTCCTCCGCCACCAGAAAACATGGAAACAGAACAGAAACCCTTACATACCTTAGCTGAATTTCTCCATTAAAAGTGAAACTAGCTTTTCTTTCTTAGAAATTCTCCTCTGGTGAATGATTTTCCTATATTCTTAGATGATTTTATGTGGTGTTGCTGTTTATTTATCCAGCATGTGATTATTTTGTGTATTATGGAAGTTAATCCCTTACCTGTTATAGCTACTGCAAGTAATTTCTCTGCTCTCTTGTATGTTTTTAAACTTAAACTGTAATTTCATTTTCACTAGTTTTGTTAATCTTTGTGTTGTACTTAATTAATTATATTGGACCTAAGAGAAAACTACACATTTTTAAAATATTTGATTCTATTTTTATTTTATCACTAAGGATCTATTTAATTTACCCAGTGTGTGTGTATGTGAATGTGGATATGGTATGAGATGATGATATAATTTATTTCTGTTTTCCAGATATATTTTAGCATCAGTTTTACAAATTCCATAAAAAAGTCTGTTGAAAGCACAGTTGGCTTTGCATTGCGTTTAGTGATTATTTTAGGGAGAGTTTTCGCCCTGACACCAGGTTTGGGGTGCACCCTCTACCCTCCATCCGGCACTGCTAGTCCACTGTCCTTGCTGCTGTCTTTCCTATAACACTTGCTAACACACTACATACTATGTATTCACACTTTGTTTAACGTCTCCCACCCTTTCCACGCAGGAATTATCTTTTGGGTGTTATCTTTAATCTAGAGTAAGTGTTTACATACAGGATGGCCTTAATAAATATTTGTTGAATAAGCACATTGAATATTTACATTCAGAAACACCTTGTTAAGAAAAAAAACATCTTGCTTCAAAAACTCAGTCTCCTCTCCTTTGATTTTTTTCAATAAACATAAGGTTTCTATACAGGTGTTTATTTAAGCTAGTGAGAAGATGTTCTCTATCAGTTACTGACAGAGTAGAGGATGCTGTAGATTCTGTGCAAGTGGCGGCACTTTTACTTTTCCCACAACACTGTTCTTTATTTATTTTTCTTCTTTATTGAACTTTTCAGTGAACAGCTTTTCCTACTCCAGGCTGTGGTGAGAATGACCTTCGACTCTTTCTTGAAAGATGATGTTTTCTGTCACTTTCTGAGAGACAGTCAGAGACATAAAGGGAATTTTCTTCTGTCAAGTTTAGTATTTTGTAAGAAATAGTAACATTTGATTAGTTGCTTTTCTGATATAACTTGAGACACCATGGCTACTTCTATCTTTTAAAAAGTCGTGTCCTGACTTATATAATTGAGCGTCTAACGTCAAACCTTTCGTGCATCATTTTTATGCAATAGTTGACGCACATATGCAGATTTTATATGTATAACCATATAATTATAATATATCCATATCATTGTAGATGTTACCGACTTCCAGCCCCTGATATACAACCCAGGCCCTGAAGATGCTATACTGCGTATCCATATTAGAGTAAAATGGATAATCCACTGCCTGCCTCTTGAGAACTAACCCAGAATGCCACAGCACGCTGTGCGCTCCTCTCTGCCACCTGAGTCTCCCAGAGCTAATATCTGTAGTCATCACACCGTTCCTTGCTGGTTGATTTACAAACCCTGAAGTCTCAGTTCCAGTTCCTGACCCTGGAGGAAGATTTTCATATTTTGCAGTCTGAATTTTAGCACCTGGTCTGCCCTCGACGGCTCTGAAAGGAGCATGGGTGAGAGGAGTCGGGGCGGGAGGACCGCTGCAGTTCCATCCGTCCGGGTGTCTGCCGCACCCAGAGCCACTCTGAGAGTGCAGAGGCCGGGGGCTTTGCGGAGGAAGTCACAGTTGTCCCAAGTGGGCTGCTCACACCAGAGCCTTAGCTGGTTTTCCGCTCTCCCTCTGATTTGTGAATGGGCCGCAATCTTGTTCCCATCCAGAGACAGAACTTTGGTCCCCATCACGCCTTCTGTCTCGCGCCCTGGTGAGGACTCCAACCTGCACAGGGTGTTCACAGACCCTGGATCAGCTCCCTGCGCCACCCTGGAGCCCATTCTGTTGGAGGAGTTCAAGGATCTCTGCAGATATCCCTTCTAGACTTGAGGGGCAACTTCAGCAAAATAGAAGTCAACAAAATAGACAAGTAAATGTACTTAAAAGTATTAGATACACATCCAGAGAATTACTCCCCAGCTAGTAGTGGGTCTAGAAGCCAAGTCTTTGTAGAATGCTGTATAATAAAGCTATTTGAGCCTCAGAATAGAATTTGCTTAAAGAAGACAGTCTTAGGTACAGGACTCTGCTTTAGTGACTTTCTGCATTCCTATGGCTAAAGGCACATGCTCCAAATCTTTGTCTGGCACAGGTCAAATCACCTGGCAGGAATTACAGAACAGACTGCTTTGTTTGTTGTGCTGTTTGGGATTGTGAGGTGGTGATTCTTCAACTCTGTACACTTAAAGGCTATTATTGATTGATTGAATGGTGTGTTGAATTCTCTGGTGTGTAAATTATATCTCAATAAGGCTCTCAGGATAAATGGATTGTTCTTCACAGCATATTCTGTAGTGATCACATATCTGGCAACATTTTCAACCTCTCACCAATTCCTTTGAAAGCATGAAAGAAAAGCCCAAGAACATTAAGCAGAATGTGTAGGTGGAGGGCTTCACCCAGTGTGGGTGCTGGGTGTAGCTGAGAGTCACCGCACGGCCTGTGTGGGTCAGGACCTGCCAGGTCAACAGCATCCCTCATGTCTCCCACACCCTGCTCAGCATTGAACTATAGGATGCTAAGGGGAATATCTGCCTAAAGATAGGATATGACCAAACTTCATCAGCTCTTGACAGTGCAGTTTAAAGCATAGACAAATAATTGCAGCTATTTCAAGTGTTTAGAGAGTTTGTGCATATTTGTGCAAAACCCTCAGAACAGGAGCTCCAGTTCGCCTGCACAGCCAGTGTTTCAATAAGGCAACTTGACAATGTGCCACAGCAAGGGAGGGGATCAGAGCAAGAAGCCACAGGAGCCTGCAGCACCCATGCAGAACAGAGACCTGCTAGTGACAGGAATTGGTCTCTGCCCACGCAGACATGGGCTTCCACTGTGGACATAATCAGAAACAACATGGCCTGGCTGGAGACTTCCTCTGTGCACTACATACCTGCAGAGTCTGCAGGACTGTGATTGTAATAGTTATTTTTATATGATTTTTTGGTGTGATTCAAAAGTGCACATTTATTCAGTGTGCAAGCGCTTAGAAAGGAGTTTGTAATTTTGCTCATGTCCAAGTCATAGGTGAATAACAAAGCTGTGTGTACATTGTGCCAATGCTGGAAGGCTGAAATTTTCCTTAGTAACTTCACTCTTTACAATAGACAAACAAGGAAAAAAGGTCAACATTTAAAAGCATATTTTATTTAGATATATGTTAAGAATCAGGTTAATTAATGAAAGTATTGTGTCCTAACCTTGAATTTTGGTCACACTTTAAATATTTTGCTTTTGGTGTGGGAATGAGTGGAATGAAAATTGTATATATGTAATTGTTAAATTAATGTAAATATGAATAGGCCAAGACATGCCAACTTTTCACCATCTACCCCTCGAGACTGCGGATTAAGGAAATGTGTATGGTTACCAAGTTGACTGGGGAAGATCATGGTGGATTGACAACTGGTGGTCAACTTATAAACCCCGGCTGAACCGAACCAGCGTGGTGTTGGGTGTGGGAGGCTCGCCTGAGGACTGTTGCCAGCAGCATGAGAGGAAAAACTGGAGAAGTAGTGAGGCTGTGAGGAGCTGTTGGCTCCCTTGGTTCTATTGGAGGAGCTCGTCGTGCTGGCTTTCCTGACATGAACTTGGCTATTCTCATCGTCAGAGGAATTCAGGACCTTGTCGTCTCTGAGGATGGCTATGGTACTTTTCAGGAGACCTCTGGTCCTTACTTTGAGTGTTGTTTCCTGGTTCCACTGTAGATCCCTCAGCCTGCTAGCACAGATCCTTCATCCCACTGGCACAGACTTTCTAGCTTCTACCACTGACCTTTGGACCTTCCCAGTGCAGATCCGTGAAACAGGTCTGCATGAGGCATTGTTGTAGGCTCTTGGCCTTCAGCTGGACTCACAGAGGGTGTTGTTATAGGCTCTAAACCTTGTGCGGGACTAGTGTAGGACACTGCCGTAGATCCAGGCCCTCATCTGGATTGTTTGGTCTTTACTATGTGGAGATTTCCTGCACTCTTTTGTATATGATTCCTTGGGCAACTATTATAAAATGATCTTATAATTAAATGTCCAGTATTATTTCCCCTTGCAAAACCCCAAACTGAAACAGCCACTTAAGCCCAAGCTTCCAAGCTCACACATCACTGGGCAGCTCAGTTGGGAACACTGAAATTTCACAGGGTTCTGCTCCAGCCAAACCTGCCAAAGCACTGGTGTTATGAGCAGAGGCAATGAATCATTTGTTTGTTCATTTCTGGGAGGCCTGGGCTGGGGATAGAGAGTAAGATGCCAGGAGTTGGGCAAATCGGTCCTGGTTACTTCAGAGAATGACAAATCTGTGACCTATTTGGGGGGACAAAACCTAATCTAGACACTGCCTGCCTCAGGAAAGTAAATGAGCATTGAAGGCTTCAGTACCCAGTGTGGGCTAATATTTGGTTTTTATTTGGTGAAATAGCTTACAAATTTTACATTTAAAAAGAATATAGAATCCGTGTAGGTTGAAAAGCATGACTGCATGATAAAACAACTTCATAATAATCAACATATGCTTGCATATTTCTAAACTTTATTATTTATGCAACTCTACTTACTTTGTCCAGGTGAAATGAAACATACTATTAAATTAAATTACTGACTCACTGGGGAAATTTTCCCAGCACGCTTGAGTTGCTACAAACACAAAGGCCAGTGTGGTAACAGTGGTCTCCATTGTTCAGCTCCACTCCAGGCTTGACCACTTGTCAAGTAGGGAAGACCCTGAGGAACTGTGGTGCAGACTACGTTGCTGGCAAAGGGCAAGGGACAAACACCCAGAGCCTGGATCAGTGTCACTCTGTAAGTCTGCTCCTCTCAGACCAACTTCATTGGCAGACACAGGGAGCATCAGAAGCACCCACTACATTCTCACAGTTTTCTGTCACTTAAATAGAAACGGGCAACAAAAGGAGTAGATAAATGGGACTTTTCTCCAAAATTGAGAACATTGTGCACAAAGGCCAAAGGAATGAAAAGATGACTCACAGGATGGAGAAATAGCTGCAAAGTATATACGTAGTATATGCTTTGTATCTGGAAGAATTAGTATCCAGAATACATAAAGAACACTTTAGCTTAACAACAGCAAAACCAAGGCAGAATTTGACTGAGGCAGGGAACTTGAATAAATAGCTCTCCAGATAGACATGCAAATACCCACACATCATGGAAATATGCTCCATACAGCCTTTGCAGAAATGTGAATCAGAACCACAGGGAGATCCCACTTCACACCCACCAGGACGGTTGTCATAGAAAGTACAACATATCAAGGGCAGTGAGGATGCAGCGAAATTGTGTGCTGCTCTTGGGAGTGCAAGCAGCACAATCTCTGTGAAAAAATTCAGCAGTCTTCTGAAAAGTCACACCTAGATTGTACAGGACCCAAGTGTTTGTCCACACACAGCCAGAGCCTGAAAGCAGGAATCCAGAGGTGTCCGCGTGGCACTGAAGCCACACCAACCTCACTCAGGTTTTGCCAAAGGACAAAACCACCCACATGTCCACAGGTGTGTGAATGCATAAATGAGAGGTTCCGTGGCTGTGCCAGGGTCTCATTCGGCCTTGAAAGAAGTGAGTGTTGATACTTCAGCAGCTGGTGAAGCGCAATACTCTGCATGCAGCCAGCCGGTCCCAAAGGGGCAGCTGGTGACCAGTGAGATGCTTAGGACACTCAAATCCATAGAGAAAAACTGTGATCCGGGTCCCCAGGGGACAGAGGAAAAGGCACAGTGCTCAATGGGTGAGGGGCTCAGGTTTGGGGTGCTGACTAAGTCCTAGGAGTGGATGGTGGTGCTGCTTGCATAGTACCTTGCCCTGCGGAATTGTACCCTCAGAATTCACTAGTGTGGTTAAGTCATGTATCACATTTTTTGGGAAAAAAAATCACTTAAAATGAAACAATTTAGAAGTGTTTAAAATGATGAAAGAGAAGGATAAACATTTTTGTTTATCCTTTAGCTGAGTGGGGTAGATGGAACTGAGCCCAGGCAGGGAGAGATTATAGGTTTCCTACCCCAAACTGTGAGGTCCTGTAAACAAGCCTCAACTACCTTGGCTTTTCTTACCTAAATGGAGAGGTAACTACATCACTGAGATTTAAGGAAAAAGCAAAATAATGGGGGGGGGGTTTGTATAATAGAGGCTTTGCACAGCCTGTGCTTTGTTGTCTGGGACTATTATCAGTAACAGAATCGGTAGGCAGTTTTGTGAAATACAGTGAAGAATATAATATCTGCCTGTCGCCAAACATCACCAGACAGCAGCTGAGCTACACAGGGGCCGGCAGTCAGCTAGGATGTTTAACCCTTGAAAATGTGAAATAGATGTTAATTTTAAATCCAACTCACAAAAAAAGAAAATCAAAGTGAGAAATCTAAAAGACTTGTCACTGATCACGCACCTGGGAAGGAGGGACTACGGTTAAAGCCCAGGTCTCCAGGAGGAAGTGTGGTCTTTGCTCTAGTCCAGGATGTTTGACGGACCAAACAGAATGCAGCAAAATGCAGCTGTCTTCAGAGATTCCTACCTGCAGTTTCACCACCCCCACCTCAGATTTATCTAATCCGCTCCTGGCCCCCTGTGCACACAGGCACACGCAGAAACCCAGATAGCACTGGGGCCTGTGTGTCTATAAGTACGTGGCAGCCTACGGGAAGAAGGAAAATTTCAGTCATTCACCTCTGCTGACAAAGCAGGCCACCAACCTTGCTTGGCAGCACCCTCTGGGTTCGCCAGGCTGGTGTTTGTGCCTCTGTGAGTTAGATCTGCCAACTCAGGCTGTGTTCCCTGGAACCTCAGGGAACCTGTCGTCCTGCATCTCAAGTGGCTGCATGTTTCACCTCTGGCAGACGAACAGCAAACAGGCAGCGGTGGCAGCTGATGCATCCTCCACCTGGCTGTCATCTTGGCATCCTTCTGCCCCCACCGCTGCCTTTAAGAGGATCATGTCATATGGGGACTGGCCCATGCATGTGGTGACAGGAGGCCTCAGGACTGAGCCAGGGTCCCCAGGGCAGAGAGTGACAGAATGCAGCTGTGGGTCCCGGCAGCTCTCTTTGCCCTAAAATCGGGCTATTTCCTTCACCTCTGGTGGCAGCTCACCACCCACAGAGAGGTGGGGGCCCTTCCTGCCAAGGTGTGTCTGAACCTGTAGCACACTGCAGTGTTGGTTTCCGCGTGTGTCTAACGATGCCACTCGGATGTGTCTTGATCCTCTGTCTGCCCTGTTGCCTACTCTGAAGCAGCCTGAGTGCTGCCTGCCAGAGGACAAACTGCTGAGTTGGGAGCTCACACAGGCCCCGCCCCTGCGAACCCCACACACCAGTCCACGTCCCCTTTCCTGGGTAGTGCTGTGAGGAGCCCGCCCCACCTCTTAGGGAAGCCCCATTTTACATGGATCCATGTTTTGGGCCTCCCCTTTACAGGGTGGAAGGCCCACATTCAGCAAAGCTCTGCTCCTGTTTCTCAGGAATCCCCATCAATGAGCCTCACAGTCGGAGCCGGAAGCCACGTCTCCTCACTCACCCTTGGTCTGAGCACCGCCACTATGAATGTGACCTATGAAGATCGCCAGCAGTTATCTGTGAAAGAGGCAGCAGGCCATCTTTTCCCCCACCTTCCTTCTCGGGGTACAGACGCATGGACTACTGGGTTTTATGCAATTTGAAGATCTCTTCCCTCTGTTCCCCCACTGATGGGAGGGCCTGGGGTGCAAGACTAACACTACAAACTCAACGCGAATCCTCATGTGTCATGCCAGATTTCTAATGAAACTCCTCCCAAGGACCATGGATTCCTCTGTCGCTTGCCCTCCTGGCTGGACTGAAGAGGCCACATCTTCCCACTAATGGGCCTCCTGGCACAGCCCCACAGGCCAAGCCCTGTGGCTCCTTGAGTCTAAGTGCAGATCATATGCAGCCCCTCACTGCAGCTGCAGCACATCTGTGGCCCCACGTGGCTTGTGGGCTGCTCCGAGTTGCCTCTGGTGGGCAGTGCACACCAGCCAGGGCTCAGCTCCTGGAAGTGCCAGGCTGTGTCTCAGCACCATGTCTCAGTGTTGGTGTAAGAGCTCAGCTGCTGCACCCAGTGTGGGCACTGCCAGCAGGCATGCAGGAGGGGCAGCAGCCAGTATGGGGATGGCCAGCAGGGCCTACACCTGCCTACACTGTCCCACACATCATGCCCCTTCTGCACAGGTGAAAGCCCACACCTGGGACACCAAGGGTTGCAGGCTGCAGACAGCATGCCCAGCCTGGCCAGCATGGCCAAGGAACTGCGGGTGGGTACGTGTACATGCGCAGAAATTAAACAGGCTAGACAAAGGCAGTTTCACAGGAAAACGACACCTACTCTTTTTTAGCTCATCTTCCAACTTCAGCAAAATTAAAACACATTTCCTGAGTACCTATTGCAATCAAAATACTTTTAGGGATTCACTGTGAATTAAGACAAACCTCTCAAAAATCTTCAAGTGTAGTAGAGAGAAAAGAAACAAACATACACTGGAAAGTGCAGTGTGGATGATAAGAAAACAAAACAAGAGGATTCATTGTGTGTTTCCATCCCAGAGTCTCAGTTTAAAATGTAGTTAACTTGAGGGGTCTAATTTTTTTAAATTCTTTTTATGTTCTAGATATTATTCCTTTGTCTTAGAGAAAAATGCTAAAAAAATTTTCCCACTCCATGGGCTGTTTTTTCACTCTGTTGGTGATTTCTTTTGTTATACAAAGGCTCTTTAATAAGATGAGATTCCAGTTGTTCATTCTTTATAGTATTTCCCATGCGGTCTGGGTTTTGTTCATGCAGTCTCTGCCTACACCTACATCTTCAAGATTTCTACCCACTTCCTCTTCCAGTGGATTATATCAGAAATCTAATACTTAGATTTCTGATCCATTTTGACTTTTGTTTAGTGCATGGTGATAGACATGGGTCCAGTTTTAGTCTTTGGCATATGCAGAGCCAGTCTTTCCAGCACCGTTTATTAAAGAGGCTATCTTTCTTCCAGGGAAGGGTTTGGCCCTTTGTCCAAGATAATGTGGCTGATTATGTCTGGAGTTGTTTTGGCATCTTCTAATCTAATTTTTTGATCCTCAGGTCTGTGTTTTGTTTTTGTTTTTGGGGATTTTTATGCAAGTACCACACTGTTTCTTCACAATAGCTTTGCAGTATAATTTCAAGTCAGGAATTGTGATCCTCTGACTTACCCTTGTTGCCCAGAATTTCTTTTGCTAGTCCAGTTCTCTTCTGTTTCCAGATGAACTTTAGGAATGTTTTCTCTAGTTCTGTGAGATATGCTAATAGTATTTTAATTGGGATTGCATTAAATATGTATAATAATTTTGGAAGTATGCCCATTTTCACTGTTGGATTTTCCTAACCAGGACCAAATTAGAATATAGAAAAGGGCATCTGAGATTAATATGCACTTCTCAGATAAAGAAAGACAAAAAGAAAATAAATATATGAAAAAATGTTCAACATCATAGGTCATTCAAGAGATGCAAATTAAGACAATGCTGAGATTCTATTCCACCCCAGAAAGAATGGCTATTAGCAAGAAATCAACCAATAACAAGTGCGGGAGAGGGTGCAGTGGGTGCGAGGAAGAACCCTTCTCCCCTGTTGGGAGTGTAAATTGGTGCAACCACGAAATCAATGTGAAGATTCCTCAACAAACTAGGATTAGGGGTCCCATTCATACCAGCTATTCTCCTTCTGGGTATCTTCCTGGAAAAATTAAAAGCATCACACCACAGCAATATATGCGCACCCATGTTTATAGCAGCACAGTTTGTAGTAGCTAGATCTTGGAAAGAACACCAATGCCCATTAACTTAGGAATGGATAAAAAAGCTGTGATGTTTTTATACAGAGGAGTACTACTCAGCAATAAGGACACACTGCAGACTTTCACAGGTAAATGGATACAACTTGAGACCATCCTCATAAATAAGTCAATAAATCAGACTCACCTATGTAAACAGCATATTGTCTCCTGGCTATGAAAAACCCAAAGAGTAAATAAGGTTCAAAGTGCACAAAAGATCCTGTGAGATAGGAAGAAATTATTCACAAGGAAAGAGGAACTAGGGTGAGGGAGAGGGGAAAGTAAGAATGGGAAAAGGAAAAAATATGAGATAGTTATACTACTAGCTTTTCTTATTTCACTGAAAAAGAAAGGTTTGTGCTAATGTCATCTGGAGAATTTTTTATGCCCACATCTTATACTCTGAGTAGCTACTTTAAAGATAACAATATGTAATAATTAAGTGTTGTTATTTTTCTATTACTTTGTTTTGAAATTGCTTTATATTATTTCAAAATGTTTTACAAACAGATAAAATGTAGTTAATTTTATTTTTGTATACAGTTATTTTTCTTTATTGTAAGTTGCTGTGAACCTTACTATGCCTCCTTTTTAGGGTCATAGGTATGTGTACATAAAGGGCTTGTTACTATCATATATAATTTGCTACTAGCTGTGGTTTCAGCCATCTGCTACAGGTACTGAAACATATCCATCATGGGAAAAGAGAGAGTAATGTACCAATGTACGCAATTTCTTTTTTGTTTGCTGTTTTCATTGATTAGATGTGAATGGTACAATTAAATCCCACTCTCTCACGCACACTTACTTGTATGTTTTAAATAATGTATTCTATTTTTAAATATACCTTAGTAGAGTTATTTATAGTCTTGAAAGGTATGTTCCAAAACACAGGCACAAAAATATTAATATCCTTTAGAACTATTTATACCACTGTCTAACTACAAATCAAGTGAAAATAAATGTTAATCTCCAGAGGGGGAAAGGAATTAAACGGGGATAAACAGATGCTGGTAAAAGTTTTCTGCCGGACAGGTGCAGCGTGAGAGGTGCTGGTGGCTAGAGCTGCAGTGCGGATGCGGGAGCACCCAGCGCCCTCCGATCGGAGCAGGAAGGTGACTGCAAAGCGCACTGCTGCGCTCTCCTTGCTGATGAAGCAATGACAGCGCGGGTGTGTGCTATGTCTGTACACACGCGTGAGAGCACACGGGATGTCGGCATGCGCTGGAGAGGGCTGTGCAGGGCCCGGGTGAGGACCGGGAGGTGGTGAGTAGCAGCCGGGCTGTTTCCTCTCCCTTTAATCCTGCACACCTCCCTTACAGAGGATTCTGGGGTTCTCCGCCCTTCTTGGCATGTCATCACCTTCTTAAAAGTGAGGCTGGCGGTGCGATGGTGTGTGCCGGCTGCCAGCCACTCATTTTGCACCCAGATCCCAGTGAGACGTGGGGACAGCAGCTTTTGCCATTAGGAGACTTGGAAATTGGCAGATGCCTGAAGAACAGCCATCCCCAGGGACCTTGTTCTGAGGCCAAGTCCCATGGCCCCAGAGGGTCAGGAGCAGGTGACCATGCTTCCTGGGCAGAGCTTGGCTGGTTCTCTGTAGCCAGATTCCCCAACATGGTCTGCAGTTGGTCATGGGTTGATGGTCCTGAAATGTGTCCTGAAGGCTGCAGGAATCTGAGACCCTGGCCACCTGTCATGAATCCCCACAGAATCTGTCCCAGCCCTCGACACACGACCAGGGCTCCTGTTAGGAGCCATCTGCCAGCCTGCACCTCCACCTCTGCCCCTGTGGGCGCCCTCAGAACCTCTTTCCCCACCCACGCTGGCCCAGACTTCTCTGTCTCCACCTCCTGAGTTGCTGGAGGGTCAAGAAGTCGACTCCACAAGTCATATTCTCAGATGATGCAGGTGTCAGAAATGGAACGCACTCACATGTACATACTAAGGAGCAGGAGAGCCTGGGCAGTGCTGGGACATGCGCTTTGCAATGAAGGATTTTCTCTCTGCTGAGAGAGTGTTCTACACACATCTTGCAATTGCGTGCAGACTGTGTTTCATGGCATAAAAATAGGGGGAAAGAAGCACAGCAGGGTCACTCTCTGTTCTAAAAGGAACCTCTATTTTTGTGCCTGTGTTTTGGCATGGATGGGATTTTCACATTCATATTCTCGCTATTTTCCTACCCATGGTTGGGTGTCCTCACATCTGAGAAGGCCTGGGAAAGCACATCACGCAGGCTGTCCTCCCCACGCCCTCGTGTCTTTGGGAGACCAACACGGTGGGGAAACGTGAGGCCACAGCTGCTCAGTGTCAGAGGAGACACCACTGGGACTGCAACCAGGAAGCGCCTGCCGCCCTGGGACAAAGACTTGTAGCTTGGGATTGTGTGGAAACTCGAATCCTGCGTTATTCATATTTGAAAATCTGGATGGGGGGATGCATAAGAAAGAAACACTGAAATGAGGTGCAGGGAGGAAACGGTCCTCGGGAGCCTCTCAGCCCACGCGGGCTCCAAAAACGCCCTGTGGGAGGCGTGTGCAGCTCCAGGCTGGGGGAGGCCACCTTCTGAATCCACTGAAGCCCCTGATGTGTGCTTCCCCTGGGGAGACACGGACCGAATCACACGGAGCTGATGCAGTGGAAGTGTCCCACTAAGTGGCCAAGGTGTGCTAAGCAGATTCTCCTGAAGAGATCTCTACAAATCTCCCACACTGAGCTGTTCTGTTCTAGGAAACACCTTTCTAAAAGATAAAACAGGGTCTAATACCTGAGAAGTAATCACACTAAGGAGTTCCTGACTCAGAATTATTGGTAATTTAGAGTGCCCATCACTGAGCTCCTCTGAACTTTCCGAAATTTCAGAAAGAAATTGTTGGGCCCAAAGATTATAATGAAAAGATAGGGGGGTAGATGTAAATTTGACATCTTTTTCCCAAACACATTCCTTGCACTATTTCAGCTAATGGTGATGTCAGCAATCCCACGTGTTCATTTGGCCTTTCCTGCAGTAATTGTTTACTGGAAACCCTGGGTGCTGGCTGCCGGGGCTGGTACAGGGACCTCGAGAGGAGGAGGGTGCCAATGTGTGCTGCGGTGGGGCTGTGCCCAGATGCCACCACATCTAATGCCACACACAGCAACTGCTGCCCATGCCTAGGCCCACACATCCCATGCCCAGTGTCTGTACTTCACACCTCGTGTGACCAACAGCCATGCAGGTTGGGAACCCTTTTCCAAAGTGTGCAGGATGAGAAGTGCTTTTGCTGGTTCTGGGGTACTTGTCCTGTTGGAATCACAGAGAAGGGCCTCACATTGCTTGCCTGTCGGACATTGTGGAGAAAGAACTCACATCTACACACTCTCCATGTGCAGTGCACCTGTGCTTGTGTTATGGAACCAACCACATAGCGGTAAGCTGAGGAAACAGAAAGAGTGAACTCTCAGTGCAGCCAACATCCCAGACTCCCTCCACATGGCAAGGGTTTGGAGGTCCATGAGGAAGCAGGAGATGGGTGCCTGACCAGTCTCCATGGCTCCTCAGTGGATGCATGTCCAGGAAATGGTGGCATCAGTGTGGCCTGAGGGAGGAGGCTGTGACCCCAACATCAAGGTCGTATATGGGACACCACGCAGGACCTGGTGAAGAGTCACAGTTCTGATAAAAGCAGCCTCCACAGCCCTGGAAAGAACCCTGGCATCTGTTCTCATCAGGATCATAGGCAGAGGGGCGCCCGCAGTGGAGCCCAGGGGTGCTGATCACCAACGTGTCACCCAGCTGTGACCTCCTGAGTGGTGATTCTTAAGGTCAGCAGAGGTGAGGCTGAGGCCCTGTTGACAGTTCCTTGTCACTATGACTGAGACCAGGCATGAGATTCTCCAGCCTGAAGCTCACAGAGCCTCAGATCTGGGTGCATCCTGGTCTCAGTGGAGGTGAGAGCTGCCAGTCACAGCTGAGGGAGCACCTGGGTCCATGTTGCTGGCGGCTGACCAGCAGACGGAGCAGAGGAGCCACTGTCGGGAATGGGAGAGGGCTCTGGAGATGGCCTGAGCTGGTGCTCATGCGATCGACTGCAGGCTCTGCCTCCTCTCCAGACCGTGTGCCACCCCTTTGGGTGCAGTCCTTCCCACTCCCCACTGCCCACTGAGCCCCATCCTGGTGTTCGCAGCCCCACTGTAGACACACAGACCTTGAGTCCTCCTCCTTCTGCTCACAACTTGAACTCTCCTGTGCATGTGTGTGTGTGTGTACACGTGTGTGTGGGTGTGTGGGTTTGCGTGTGCATGTGTGTGTGCATGCGGTACTGGGGACTGAACCCAGGGCCTTCACACTGAGCTACCACCCTAGCCCTTTTCATTTATTCATTTACCTCTCTTTTATTTTGAGATAAGGCCCTACTAAGCCACTAAGTTGCATGGGCTGGATTACACAGAATTTGTAATCCTCCTGTCTCAGCCTCACGGAAAGCTTGGATTCCAAGCTTGCCCCACCACAGCCGGCAAGAGATTTCTTTTCAGGAATCAGCTCGTGCCATTCTGAGACCACTGAGCACAACACGGGCAGGGTGACCAGGTCAACTTGAAGGTGACTGCAGCAGCCTCAGCCTCGTACACACTGGAAGTCGGCCATTCATTCTGGCCAGGCCGCCACACTGTGGAGAGCCATCTGCTTTACTCAGAGTGAACAGCTGCCCATGTTAACCTAAGGCACACAATACCCTCCCTGAAGCATCTGGAGCAGTGTCTGACCAACAGCCAACCACCATGGCTTAGCAGACTGACAGTTGCCGCTCTAAGGCCTGTCGCTTCCGGCTGTTCCTATGCCTCCTCATGTCAATCTGCCCTGTCCATGGCACATAAAGGCCTCGAGTCACTCTTCTTCCTCTAACATTATGGTGGCTGCCCATGTATGAGAGAAAAGATGACCTAAATCCAAGGATGTGCAGAGCTCCTGTTCTGCGGAGGAGCCTGTGCCAAGGGACATGCAGGTCCCGGTCACAAAGTAAATGGAAATCACAGGGCACCAGCTGGCCCCACAGGGAGTGAGTGGGACCAGCGGGCGTGAAGTGGACTCTGAGCAGGCCTGGAGTGTTGGGTTTGGGCACAGGGTGGAGAGGGGACAGATGCAGCACAGATGAATGAGCCAGCACTGGCCCTCCCATCACCCCTCTCTGCCCCCTGAGGACTTAAACCCACACAGGATGGCGTCAGGTATTGGTGCCCAACAGCGCAGCCAGTCCTGCTCCCAGCAGCAGTTGGTGTGACCCCACTGGGGCAGGAGGACTACCAACCTCGGCCCTCGGGCATGCACCCCTGTCCACACCCTGTCCATCAGAGCTGCTCCCAGGCCTCAGAGGACTCGCCTTCAGTGTCCAGGCCCCAGCAGGGCTAAGGAAGGGGGAGTGACCAGTGGAGCATACTGGACTGTGTCAGCGGCCCTAAATGCATAAGAAGGGCAGGAACTCGGGAGCAAGGCCGCAGGGAGATGATGTGCTAAGGCTCTGAGCACTGGGCGCAGACACCCTGGCTGGAGATCCATAGCCCCAGGAAGCCACCATGGATTAGGGACACAGGAAGGGACTGAGAGAGAGACAGAGAGACAGAGTCAGAGACAGAGACAGAGGGAGAGAGACAGGGACAGGGACGGGGCAAGGACAGGGAGGGAGAGTTTGCAATAGGGTTGACCCAGGAGCCAAGTAAGATGCCTCCTGTCTGAGTAGATGTCTACTCAGGAGTCCGTGTCCACGGCAGGGGACTCAGCATGCATCTTCTGAGACTGTCCAGCCTGGCCCTGCGCTCTGTGACCACCTCACTGGTCCTCAGCCTCTGACTGTATTCCCACTGACACCAAGCGGCTTCAGGGTCACCCTGAAGGCACTTGAGAATCACAGTCATGTCAGCGCTGGGACACTTCCTGAGACACACGCCACTAGGAAGTTGCTGTACCAGCCTCATAGAGAGGCCACACTCCAGCTGCAGCTGCTGCAGGTGCCCCGGCAGTGTGGTCACCACACCTCGTCATCACGCTTGGGACCTCCCTGTCCAAAGGTTATTGTGTGGCATGGGCTCTGCAGGGACACTGAGCTTGGGGCCCCACCTGTCCCCAGGGCCTCTGCACTGCCAGGAGCTCAGCAGGCCCAAGCAGTTCGGGTCACCAAGGGGATTTTGCTGTCCTTTTCACTCTGCTGCTCAGGGACACGGGATTCCAGCCCTGCCAGCAGAGCAGTTGGACGGATGTTGGGACATGAGTGTCCATGTCAAGTCAGACACTAAGGGGCTACCATCTGGTGTTCTGGGGAATGTATTTGTTTTTTCATAAAATAGTAAAGCATTATGACAACATGTAGTAAGTTTGCTTTTTAAGTATACTAGTAAAGAAACATTGGTACCTATTTTCTCAGTACAGGTTTGTAGGGCAGGGGCTTATACGGGGCCCAGGGGGCAGGCGGTGCACCTGACACATCTCGCATCTCCATCCTTCCCTTTCCCCCTCATCCACCCTCAGCGTGGTCTCCACATCCCTCCCTACTTGCAAAAGGGCTTGCACTTCCCTGTCTGCTCTGTCAGCCCCTTCTCTTGCTCTTCATCTGTACTTGGCCTTACTGGAAGGTGAGATGCCACTCGGCAGTTTTAAAACAAACATTGCTCCATTTGAATTGCTGACACCACCAGCAGCAGGTAGAACACAGGGAAATGAAGCTCTCTGGGTTGCTCAGTTATTTTTAAGAGCATAAAGGATGTGTATGGAGTGAAGTATTTCAAGCTTTGCTGGCCTGGGAGAGCATCCACTCTGCCTCCTACCTTCCAGCTGCAGCCCAGGGGCTGCACTCGATCACAGAGGCTGAAGTCCAGGTTAACCATGCCAGCTGCGCAGCTCTGTGTGCACAGGACTCTTTCTGTTTCTAAACATTTTCATTAAAACTTTGAAGTTTAACGTTCTTACATTGACACATGGTAATTTTACAGATGTGTGAGCACAATATGATGTTTGTATGACTGTCTAGTCTGTGTGAAGATCAGAGCAGGTGACTCACATACCCACACCTCAGACATGGCTTGTGGGTTGGAGTGAACCCTGTATGCCCTCACTCCACGTGGTGGGAGATGCGTGGGTGGAGGCTGACTGCAGGTTCTGATGCGGGGCCCACATGGCCTTCCTCCACCTGTGTGCAGAACACGAAACTTTGCGTGCTATGCGTGTGTGTGTGTGTGTGTGTGCGTGCGCTCGTATGCACCTATTTCCAAGCAGACAGGCACATGTCAGACCTGAGCACAGCATGCTACTGTTCAGTGGGTGCTGCCTTGCAATCTGCGGCCACACGGATGGACCTGTAGGTCATTGTATTCACCAGAATAAGCAGGTGCAGGAAGACAAGCGCCATGCCATGCTGTGACATTCTAGTTACACTTTAAGGCTTACTTCGAGCAAATAGCATGTGCTCAGTGCTGCCAATAAATGGGAAAGGCCTGCAGAACAGGTCGGGGAGGAGCAGCAGTCTAAAATATGGGCTGAAATGACCGCACCCTCACCAGATTGCCCTGATGGAAACTCAGGCTTTTATGGCTTCAGTGAGCAGTGCTCTTCAAAATCATTAAAGGTAAGGATGAGCATCCTGGGGAAGGAAGGGAGGTGGAAAGATACAACAAATAGCAACACAGCTAGTGAGACAGAGGCCCTCCGCAGTAGCTCAACTCCAAGAACCCCGCCTCAGCAGTTTCTTCCCCACCATTGCCATGCTGAGGCCCTTTCTTCTTCTTCCAGGTGCTGCGGGGGAGGGATAGAACCAAGGAGCTGGTTCTCCAACACTAACAGGGTCAGAACAGAACCCAGAACTCCGAGTACACAAAAACTGAAGGGTGTGCAGTCTCCGAGCTGCAGTCACTGCACAGAACTTTGGTGCACTGTCCACCGTCTCTGCACGACCTGCTGCTCCTAAGGCAGCACCGTGTACACAACGGTTACACTGTGCCGTCTAGCGAACACCGCCAAGAAAAATAATCTGTACAAGCTCACCACAGGTGCCTCCCTTTTGCCAATATTTTCAGTCCACAGTTGTCTAAACTCTATGATATGAAGCTTGCAGGTGTGGCAGGGCAACTGTAATTATGTGATCAAATGCCACTTAAAGTTTATAACTTGATGACATTGCAGGCAAATGAGTTCACAAATCCAGAAAATAAATCTGTACTAAACTGTGAGTCTCAGCATAGATCCCTGAAAACATGGTCACACCAGTGTAAAAGGACCCATGACCTCGGGAGGCGCCTGGGTCACTCCACAGTGGCACAGGGAGTCCCCATGTTAAGGCACCACACAGGCCCAGCCCAAGTCCAAGCTGGTGGCAGTGTTTACATGGCCTGCAAGACAAAAGTGGGTTCTAATTTCTAAATGGTTAAAAACCATCAAAAGCAGAATTTCATGACACACGAAACTCCCGGCTCCAGGAGGGAAGCACCACTGGGGCACAGCCAGGCCTCTCTGCTTGCACAAGCATCTGTGGCTGCTGCCTGCTGCAAGAGCTGAGTGGTTCCCGCAGACTCCATTCCCAGAGCCTGGGAAATCTATGTGGCCTTGGCAGACAGCAGCACCATGCTGTTCTGGATGATCTGAGGTTTCGGGGGCAGAGGGATCAGAGGAGCCTGGGCGCCTCCCTCAGGGCCACTAAGCACAGGTGCAGTGAGACACTGCACTCCTCAAATGCTCTCTGGGGCAACCAAAGAAGACCCGCTGCCCTGACGGATAGCACCATCCCCTCCTGTGCCGTTTACATCATCTTCCTCTAAAATCAGGCTGATCTAGGTGGCGACTATGGTTTGAGGCCCTTGTGGAGGAACACAGGCTTCATGCTGTTTCTGCATGAAGATTCTCAAATCTTCCGGGTCACCTTCTCTGCTCAGCATCTGACACCGAGAGAGGGATGTGAACCCTGCGGAAAAGTCGAGGACATTTATACATCAACTGGGTCATCGATTCATAAAGCTGCAAGCTCACCATTAATAAGGACTGGAGAGTTGGTGTACACATCTGCGCAGAAGCACCATTGACCCAGGATATGACCACTCCTGCAGGCGGCCTCTGAGATATAAACCCGAGAGCAACAAGATGCCAATGAGAGGCAGAGTAGGAGACTGGGGTCCTGAGCGCCCTGCGCTTTGGGCTGGCCCAGCAGTGAGGCCACAACCAGTGCTCATACTTAGTCCTGGCTGTGAACATCATCCTCCCTTGGCACTGGCGTCCGATGACTCTGGAGATGGGAGATGCTCCCACTGAGGAAGCAGTTTCTTGTGAAGCCCGGAGGGGCTGGAGTTTCCCCTGCTCACTACAGGCTCAGGGCATGTGTGGCTGCCTCAGTGTCATCAAGACCTGGGCAGCTCAGACTGAGCCTGTCTCAGAGTACAAGATGCAGAAAAGATAGGGCTGTAGCTCAGTGTGAAGGCACTGGGCTCAATGGCTAGGACCGGAAAGAAAAACCTTGCAGAAAGGGTAGAAACACCGAATTCTCTAGCCCAAGACAGGGCAGGGAAAGGGCATGGAGAAGGCAGCACTGACTGTGAGATGGGCGTGAGTGGGGCTGGAGCTGGGGCTGGGTTCAGTCTGTCGTCCATTGCCAGCACCACAGCACCACAGACGGGCCTACAGAGAAAAGGGCAGGGGGCCCCTGCTTCTAGTGCAGGGCCCAGGCCTGTGGGAGAGCCAGCCTGGCCAACTTCTGAAGCAGATATGTTCTCTAGGGAACCCTCTGGATGTTACCTGGCCCACCCAGGAGCCCACCCAGGGCACAGCCCACTCACCTCTTCAGCCCCCCAGCCATACCTCTCATTGCCTCATCACAGAGATTAAATCTCAACATGAGTTTTGGGGTGGGGGGAACCATTTTCAAGCCATGGCCAGGTCCATTACCTTATTCTGTCTACTCTGTTATGTGGCCAGAATTTGCCATCATGAAGAGTTAAGTACTGAGTCTTGGTGCTCCATAAAGTTGGAATTTTCCTAGTTCCAAAAAATAAACTATTTTATCAGATTGTTTTTTCACTTCAGTGCTTCTGCCTTCACAAAACGTGAGCAAAATAGAATACACATGTTTCAGTTTCACTCGCTTTTAAAAATAGCGAAATGTAAGATTTCTCCTGGAGAGATTAGATGTCCCAGATGGTGGGGCTCGGGCTGGTTGAGTCCTCCTCCTCCTCAGATGCAGGGAATCACAGCTGCCAGCCCTGAGTTACTTGGACCTCCTCGGTCCCAGGGAGCCCATAGTCCTTGGAAGATCACCCCAAACCCAGGGAAAACACAGCAAAGGCAGAGCTCAGGAAATGTTCAGCTCACCCTACACAAAATGCAAGAAAGTGAACCTCACATCAACATCTTCCTGAGAGGCTCCGGCCGCTGCCACTCCCGTGATTTCTCATCTGTTCATGGTTCTGGTCTGCTCTGTTCTTGGACTTTGCCATCAGGAATGTCCCCTGCATGCAGCCTCAGGTCAGCAGTTTGCACTACAAGCATCCACAATGCTTGGAAAACCAGTGCTGCCAGACTGTGCCCTGTGAGGACTAGAATTAGACTCAGTTACTAAAACGTGCTAACGATGCCCCATCACTTCTGAGTGCTGCCTGGACACTTTGTGCCACCTCTTCCTGCTCTCTTTTCAGCTGTAACCAGCCTGGTCTACACACAAAGAGAGTGGTCAGTGCCTAGGCACCTGTTTCAGACTGATGCTGGTCAGGGACCCAGAGCCAAGCAGGCTGGTGGCACTCTCTGTCTCCGTGCAGAGCTATTGTCACACATTCCCATGTGTCTCATGCACACAGGGGCTGCAGTGGAGGCAACTTCCAAGCCTGAGGGCTCCTCTGAGAGCCAGGTTTTGTTCCAAGTGGAAGTGGTTCTGTTAGACTTGCTATCTCACACAGAGCACAGGCAGGAGAGAGTGCCACCCGGGCACTGCCTTCCCCAGGCAGATAAGGCACTGAAAATCACCAGATTGGGAAGGTACATCTGGAAAACCCCTGCACGGATGCTATATGTGGTAAGGAGTGAGTTTTGTTGTCCTGGATTGTGTCACAGTGGCATATTAATTATTTTAATTACAGGCACCTAAGAATCAGCAGGTGTAAGATGTTTCTCTGCCTTTCCTTCTCTTTCTTGAAAGCAAGAAATGATTTCCCCCTCAGAGATGTCCTCCCTACCCCAGAAGGAAAGTACCATTCCTGCCCTCAGCAAGAACCAGAAGTTGAGGTGCTGTGAATCCACAGCATCACACCTTGGGCAACCTTGGTGGAGCCTGTGTGTTGGTCACAATTTTGTAACTCACTAGCCTTTAATTCAGGACCCATGTGTTCTTCCCATGAATCTTTTAGGATGAATCTTCCCAAGCCACAGGAAGCTATAATAGACTCCCTGGTATGCTCTTCTGTTGATCTGCCTTATGTCAGGTTCATTATTAGATCTAATTTTTCTGAGGGACAAGTGAATATGTACTTCTCAGATAAAGAAATATAACAGCAAATAAGTATATGAGAAAATGTTCAACATCACCGGTCACTGGAGAGATGCAAATTAAAACAACACTGAGATTCCATCTCACCCTAGCAAGAATGGCTGTCATCAAGACATCAATCAGTAACAAATACTGGAGGGGCTGTGGGGAAAAAGGAGCCCTTCACTGCCGATGGGAGTGTAGACTGGTGTGACCACTGTGGAAATCAGTGTGGAGATTCCTCACCATATTAGGATTAGAGGCCTCGTTCATCCCAGCTATTCCTTATCTAGGTATTTCCAAGAATTAAAAACATCATACCTCAGGAATATACGTGCACCAATGCATATAGTAGCACAATTTGTGATAGCTGGAACTTACAAACAACTCAAATGCCCATCAGCTGAGGAATAGATACGAAAAGATGTGGTGTTTTTATATATGGAGCACTACTCAGCCATAAGGAAGGATAAACTTGAGACTTGCACAGGTAAATGGATGCAACTTGAGACCGTACTCATAAGTGAGATAAATGAGACCCATGTATGTAAATATCATATTGTCTGCCTTGTGTGAAAAACTGAGAGAGTAAACAACATCCAAAATGTACAATAAATATTGTGAAATGGGAAGAAATTCAAAGGAAAAAGGAACTAGGATGTGGAAGGGGGAAAGAAGGAAGGGAAAAGTGGAAAAATACCAGATAGTTATACTATTAGTTTCTCCTAGTTCATTGAAAATAAAGATTTGAGTTAATACTGTTTAGAGAATTTTTATGTCCATATCTTATACCCTAACTCCTTTGAAGATAACAATATGCAGTGCATTAACTGTTGTTATTCTCCTATTATTTTGTTTTGAATATTTTTATTTTTTTCCATAAAACGAAAAAGTTAAGTCTTAGGTCCAATCAAAACAAACCTGAACTATGTGGGGGTACATTTTCTGCTATAGTGATGTAATTGAAGGTGGCGGCACCAGGACACCACAACAGGCAGAGGTGCCATCTCAGCCAGGCATGGCGGCACCATGGTGTTCATGGGGTAGAGACATATCTTGCTGATTTCTGTTCCATTCCAGAGCTGGATTCTTCCTGAAGGCCTGTAGCTCTTGGACCAGGTCACCAAGCAGGAGCAGTGATGGACCCTCTCTGGAGATGGGTTAGGTCAAGCCAGTAGTTCCAAATCCAGGCACACGTCAGCATCACCCAGGAGCTGATCAGTTCCTCATCCTGAGTCCACATGATGGAGCCAGGGCGGGGGCAGCCTGGCACCAGTGCGATGACCTCATAGCAGGCATGAGAATGTGGTGTGGATGCATTCCAGAGTCAGACCTTTCCACTCAAACAGGGACCGAGGCAGTGGCTGCAGGGCCTGACCTCCCAGCTTGCTACTGGCTGCCAGGTGGCCTTGTCACAAACCTCTATCTCCAGTGACACTGAGAGGGGATCATGCAGGACAGGTAATTCTTCACCCCACTTTTTTAAAGACAAAACCATGCCAATCTGCTAAATCTCTCTGTGCCTTGGTGTCCTTATCTGCACAAGGACCGGGGCCCAGGAGGCACCCAAAGCTGGGCTAAGGACCATGACCAACCACCTGCAGGATGTCTGCAGGTTCACTGACCCCTGTTGGGGCAGTAGTTTTCGGGACTGGTCAGAAAGAGGCATAGGAAGGGCTTATGAGGCAGAAATTAGAAGGTCTACACTCAGAGAAATACAGTGCAAGCCCCTCCACAGAAGGCAGTGCTAGACTCACCCCTGAGGATTATAGGGCCCTTTTCTAAAAATAGATAGCATAAGCATTCTTCCTACTCTGTTGAGGAGGTTCTTTTCTGTTCAGATCAGGTTCCTGCTCTCTACTTTCTCGGTGAAGCTATTACGGACTTCCCGGACTTCCGGGGTTCCTGGGGGACTTGGGCTATGATGGGTGTGGAAGGAGAGGAGCCTGAACTAACCGAGGAGATGCCAACATCGGTACCACTGTGGGTGCCACCCTGGGTGCTCAGACTGGCCTGGGATGTTGCAATCTTCCTAAGAGTACAATTTGTAGTTATCATTTCCTTGTTTCCTCTCCCCCTGTCCTTCTTCTATCTGACCTCGAGGTCATTTCAGGGCCTGGCTGGAGCCCCAGCTTTGGGGAGCAAGTGACCAAAGCCCAGGCCAGGGGGCTGTTCCAGGAGGAGCCCACTGTGGGCCCCGAGGACCCAACCACCCTTCTCAGACTTGAGTGCATCGGGCTGGATGATGAGATTTAGATCAAAAACAACCGGAAACTGAGTCACTCAGTGTTTTCGCTGGGTTTTCTTTAGGCCCCGGTAGAAGCTGAGTTTACCCTGGCACCCCGCAGCCCGCCTATGCCTTTTCCCCCTCGCCCTCCCATGCCCCGCCCTACCCACACCTCCCTGAGCTCTTTCCATCCCCCAGAGTCGGCTCCAGCTCATCTCACCAGCCCCCATCCTGTTCCCCACTCTCCATGGCCACACTGGATGCAAACTCACCGACGTCCCGGACTTCGTCATGCCTACACCTGCAGACCCAGCTATGCACTGTCACCCTCCAGGACTCCAGGAGCCTTTGCCAAGCATACTCACACCTCAAACCAAACCTCCCAGGGTGCTGGGGCTCACACCCAGCTCTGAAAGTGATGACGTGAATGGTGCTCAGCTCCAGACTGGCTGGATTCCTCTGGCCTGCGGTCAATATGCCCCCAGATAGGTGCGCCCAGACCCTTGAGATTTCCACTCAGACAGTGCGAAGTGGGTTCTCCAGCCATTCCACCCCAGCAGAGGGTTCCATAAATCACAGGGGCTGCTCCACATCTTTTGCGGCTGGTGACTGCCAATGCTCAGGACCCGTTTCAGGCAGCCTAGGCCCAGGGTCAGTAGTGACGGCCGTTAAACGCATGTGGCTCATGATATTTTCAACATAAAGTGGGCTGTTTTGGTAACCTTGTCCCTTTACTAATAAACTTCCTCCCCTTCAGACCTGCTGGGACTGTCAGTCTGGAGGTGAGGGACTTGCAGAGATGCCCTCTCTGTTCCCCATGCATGCCTAGGGCACAGGCCTAGAAGGCCTGGTGGAGGGGGTGCTCAAGGCAGCCTGCTGGGAACTAGGTGAGGATGGAGGGTGAGGCAGGCCCTCCTGACCCTCAGGGAGGCAGCATTGCTTCCACTTGGTTCTTGTTTCTTTCATTAAAATCAGGACAAATGTTCTGAGTGATTGAAAACATTCCTTGAGCAGAACTTGCCTCACTGTTGGGTCTTGGGAGCCGGGAGATGGACAGCCCAGGTAAAGCAGAGGTCGAAGGGCCACACTGTGTCAGGAAGACAGGCAGCAGGGGCGGCTGTGACTCCGCAGTCTGCGGGATCTCTTCCCAGTGAGTGTTTGCTGGTGTACACCATGTTTGCCCACATAAGTGCCTTGTGTTTCTTAGCGCTGGCAGCTCCAAGAGGCTGTTGCATGTCTGTGCAGGTGCAGAGCAGGTTAAGGCAGCCCTAGTCACCTGTTGTGTTAATAGCGGAGGACTCCACTCCCCTTTCTGTCTCCCCAATTGCCTGGGTGCAGAGGCAGGAATCCTGCTTCCCTGAGCTGTCATTGTCACCGGGCAGGGTCCCGGAAGGTGCCCAAAGCTGAGATAAGGAATTGAGTCCATCCTGACCTTGGAATAGCTTCACAGGTCTCTGGCTCCCACCACAGAGAAGGATTCCAGGACTGGTCAGCAAGAGAAAGGGAAGGGCTTATTAGGAAGAAGTCAAAAGCTCCACCCTCACAGAGCAGTGGAGACAGAGGGGTACTTTATTCTGGACTGGGGAACATGTTTCTCTCAAAGGGTGGGAACTCCAGAGAAAGCAGTCCTACTCCCCAAGGGCACTTACCCACACTGGGCTGAGGTATCTTTTTATTTGTTTGTTTGTTTTTCAGATGGGAAATTTAAGGACTTTTTGTGTTCCCTCAATCTGTTCCTTTATCATAGAGTCTACTTCCTCAGTGAACCAAGTCATGGACTCCAACTCCTGAGGGATCTGGGGTGGGGTCTTGGTTACTTTTATCTCACTGCTGAGACAAACTATCTGACATCGAAAACTAAGGAAGGAAAAGTTTAGTTCACATTTAGCCCACAGTTTGTGGAGCTTTCAGTCCATAATCAGTTGGCTCAAAAGCAAGGGGGTGAGGTGAAGGACAGTAGTTCATAGCAGCAGAAGACAGCAAGAGCAACAAGAGCAAAAGGGAGAGAGCAAGCCTCTTTTCTCCCTTACAGTGTATGCAGTTTACTCATCCTGGGGTGGGTGTAGCACTCACACCATTTCCATGCCCTCCCCTTGCACAGGCTTAGGATGTTGACGAAGTGAGGACCATGGCCTCCTGCTGAGTGGCTCAATATGTCAACCATTACAATCCAAATCTTGTCAACTTGGCAACCAGACACATTTTTTAAACTTGTTTCCAGATACAAGTCTTATCATTTCACAACTTGAACATTATTACACAGGTTTAACAAGCCTTAAGAACCAGCATTGTCTATCAACATTATATTATACTAGAACCATAACATTCTGCCCTTGACCACCCAAAGACTCACGCACATCCCTTTATGCAAAAAGCATTTAGTCCATCTCTAAGAGTAGTCAAAGTCCTAACAGTCTCAGCATTGCTGAAAAGTCCAAGTCCCAAGTCTCCTCCAAGATGTAAGGGAAACTCTTAGCTGCAGGCTCTATATAAATGAAAAATTAAACACTTGCAACATTTTATGGCACAAGACAAACATTTTCATTACAAAAGTTATAAAAGAGGAATACAAAGGATTGGGACCAAAGCAAATGCAACATCCAGCAGGGCTAACATTGTATCTTGTAATTCCACATCCAGCATCTGAAGCAACTTGTGGCACATTGTAAGCTCCAAAGGGCTTATGTGAGTCCACCCCAATGGCACTTCTGGTGGTTACATCTCCCACAGCTTCTCTCTTAGGCCGGTTTTGCAGCTTTCCATAGATGATCCATGTTCCTAGCTTTTCTAAATTTCTGGAGGCTCCACTGCACCTTTGACTTCTCCCTCACAACTTCATACACTGTCCTCTCAGGGGCACATTGCCTGGGCTCCCAGACGTTCTGAAATCAGGGTGGAAGCCTGTTTAATCCCATAACTCTTGCATTCTGCATGCACCGAAGACCAGCACCACATGGATGATGCCAAGGTTTGTTGCCAGAAGACAGCAAAAGCAACAAGAGCAAAAGGGGAGAAGAGCAGGCTAGCCACTCACACCATCTCCATACCCTCCTCTTCCACAGGATGAGAATATTTACAGAGTGAGGACCCTGGCCCCCTGTTGAATCACTTAGTTAAACTTCTAAACTTCTCAAGTTGACACAATGAACAACCATTACAGGTGGGATGGGTGTGGAAGGGAAGGGTCCTAAATTATCCCAGGGGAAGCAGCTCTGGATTGCCTGGGTGACATTCATGGGTCAAGGGAGCTGCAGTCTCCTTAGAAGTGCAGCTTTTTGAGCAGGGTGTTGTGGTGCACACCTGTAATCCCAGCACTCAAGAGGCTGAGTGCTCTTGCTTGATAGCTCTCCTCCCTGTCTGCCTGAGCTGCATAGTCCAAAGCTAGCCTGAATTACAGAGCAAGACCCTGTCTCAAAAAAAAAGTGCATTTTTTAGTTGACCTGCCTTGTCTCCTCCCTATCTGCCTTTTATTTCTTCCATCTAACCTTACCTCTCTTCTAGAGGATTCTTCATCAGCAGATCTTGACCCAGGGGAGCCCCTGGTATCCAGGCTTTAGGAAGGCTCCTGCATATTATCTGAGACTGTCTACTCCTATTTGTCTCCTGGAAAACTGTCCAAAAATTACTTAGGGTAAGAACACATGACAAAGTGTTCCTGCACAGGATTCAAAAGTGTCCCCAGAGCAAAGACAGGGAATCCCACTCTCCCTACCCCCAGAATTACTGTAGGTTCCTTGACTCCAACACAGGGAAGAATTTCTAGACTTGTTAGTCGAGGCAGGGAGGGTTGTTAGACAGGTTTAAAACATACACTCAGGAGAATGTGGCCGACGAGAGATGCGTGCGGAGGTCTGGGGTGGGGGTATGTGGAACACGTGCATCCCGCTGCCCACAGGTTACCTCTGTGACAGCTGAATGTAAATGCCAGCCACCTGTGCCTGGTGAGATGCCGCCCACAGGCCTGCAGTGAGCAGCACCAGGCTCCCAGCACTTTAAAACCCTTCAGGGAGAGGCTGGGCAGAGGTTCCATGGAAAAGGGCAGGAGGGACTGTGCCCTGGAGCTACAGTTCTGAAACATGCTATTTTGAAGTTGCAGCTGCCGTTGTCCTCTCTCTATGGGTCTTTATTTCTTCTATCCTGCCAAAAAGGAGGGAGTACGATGTCAAGCAGGAGCACTGAGACCCAGGCTGCAGTGCTGCACTGCCCACAGGCCACACAGGCAGAAGGGCGTCAGGGAGGCGCCCCGGGAGCCAGACGGCCCCCACGCCTCCTCTGGACCTGGCACCACAACCCCCTCAGGAGCGACTTTTTCCATCCTGACTTCCGTCCTCTTCCTCGAAGCCACCCTGGGCTTCCGGGTGGGATTTCTGGTAGCGCTGGTGGGTCCACATCTGCAGTGATAGATCAACTAGCGCCTCATTTTAAGAATCGTGTGGCACATTTTCAGAATCTCTGCTCACTGCAAGAAGTAACTTTTTAAAGTCGAAGATAAATTACTAAGCCCCTGAGTCATCTCTCTCAACTGTATAGCATGTGCGACTTGTTACCATGTTTCTCTGAGCTCCCCAACCTGCCTGGTCTCCACATCCAAGCCCAGACCTTGGCCTCAGCTTCCAGGGAGCTCAAGGCCCTGCAGGGTTCTCCAGGGAGCTGGGGAGAAGGCTGAGAAACCAGTGCAGCTGCAGAGCCCCAATGCCACAGATATCCCTCAGCTACCTGCCCCACACCACTCTTGGTAATCTCCATGAAAATTGCAACACCATGAGGTCCTTCAGCCATTCTTTCAGCTTTTTTCTTTCATTCACTCAATAAATATTTATTGAGCATCCTTTTGGGAGCAGCCACTGTTAACCACAGAGTCTTTGATGATAGGTGAGACCTGGTCCTCAAGTTAATCACAGATTCGTGTGGGTATGGAGGAATGTCAATGAGCAGGATCCATGTGCAGAGTCCTGCACAGGCTTCTGCCAGAGCAGTGGAGGACTGGCTGGGCCAGGGGTCTCAAGCTCATAGTTGCAGAGATTTCACACATACAGCAACATCTGGCTCAGGTTGTGGCTGGTGTTCAGTCAGTGACCTCTGCAGAAGCAGAGCCCTAGGCCGTGTGCAGGCCTGTGTGGAGAGATGTCTGTGGGAGGTGGGCAGGGCTGAGACCTACAGGAGGCCCAGGCTGGCTGAGCTGTCCGGTGCTCTCTGGGAGCACCTTTCCTTCTCCTCAGGAAACTGCATTTCTTTCCTGAAGGCCTTCAGCTGACCACGGTGCAGGCTCACTGACTCCTGTGGAAGAAAAAGAATTTTTAGGATCAGTCAGTAAGACTGGTGAACTAAATGCCTGGGAACACTTTATTAGGCAGAAGTGTAAAGGTTTACTTTCAAAGTAGTAGTGTGTAGGCCCTCAAGAAAGAGAGTAGTGGTATTTTATGGAATGGAGCGAATTCATGCTTCTCTTGAAGGGGTAGAAAGCCCAGGAAAATGTGCCCCACACCCCAGAAAATTGTGAGCCGGCTTGCAGGTGAGTCCAGTTTTCACTTTTTGAGATGAACACGGCAAGCATTCTTTAGATTCTTACCATAGCACTGGCTCCTGCTCCCTGCTTTCCCAAGCGAACCCAACTTACGGCATGTCAGTGTCCTGAGGAGCTTGGGGTGCAGTGGGTGTGGGAGGAAGGGAGCCTATGTTTACTCAAGGGAATGCAGATATGGTTCCTGACTTGCACTGAGGCCCAGAAGTGGAAGTCTTCTTAAAAGCGGAATTTTTAGTTATGACCTTGTCTCCTTTCCACTTTTTATGTCTTCAACTGGATCTCAGTAGGAGGTGTGACCACATTGCGGGACATCATTGGCTTCAGTGCAGGTCAGCTGATCATAATCTCATCCAGCAAGAGCCTTCACACAAGCCTTTCACCTAGACTCATACCAAATACCCAGGTAACCTGGAGGAGCCAAATTGATGCACAGAGATCTCAGACTGAAGAGCAAAAGGGAAAACCAGACCGGCAAACTCTCTCTGTCTCTCTGATGTTCCACAGCCAGTCGTGGTCTTAGTGTGTTTGGGTTGGTGCAGTAAACACCTGAGGCCAGCTGCCTCGCAAAGAAGAGAGGTTCACGCAGCTCACCCATTTGGAGGCTCCGCCCCACTGGCCTACTTAACTTGCACCAGGCCCACCCTTTAAAGGCACACCACCTCTTAATGTGGCCACCTGTGGCCCAAGCCCGCAGCCCAGAGGCCCTGGGGACAAACCACATCCAGACACCCCAGAGTCAGGGCTGATCCTGGGAGGCTCCCAGCCTGGTCTTCCCTGCTCTCCAGAGTAGGCTCGCACACCACTCCGAGGCACCCCGGGCTGCACCCATGGCTCTGGGGGACCAAGCAGGGGTAGGCCCAGCCCCATCAGATGGGACAACCCCAGGTCCTGGGCCCTGAGAGGCCCTGCTGCCCAGCTGAGTCAGGACCTCCAGTTAAGGACCTTTGCGGCTGGGCCAGGAAGGTGCCTCTCCATCTTCCATCCAAGGGACCCCACAGAGGTTTTAATCAGGTCAGGTTTTAACTCAGAAAATTCAGTGCAACAGCCCAACCAAGAAAGACGGGGGGGGGGGGGAGACGAAGTCAGCCGAGCCCTTTGGGAAGGTAAGATAATTTACCAGGAAGGAGAGATATGAAGGCCAAAGTTCAGACCAACAGAATGCAGACGGGAGGAATGGAAATGCATGTTCATTGCCACCCACTCACCCCGGTATACACCCTGGTGTATTCCTCACAGCACAGCCCAGTTCCACAAAGCTTTCTACCAGCTTTAGACACGCTGCCACATAAAATCATAGGTACGAAAATAAACATGACAATGAATGTTGAATTTAAAATTAGAAAAAATTACAACTTTAAAAGCAAACACCAAAACACCCTAAAATGCAGTGACCAACAGGCTTTATTTAATTAACTATCTACCAGATCCATATTCCTATCTGTATCTTTGTTGACCTTCCATCCTACCGTCATAGTTTTGTAATATATTAAAACAATAGATTTATAATTGTGAATATTTTCTTAGCTTAATCATTCACATTTGTTTTTATCATCAGTGATTTGGAAAGGTATCTTTCACCTTCACAGTGCAACACTGGAAATGTTATCATTCAAGAGAATTTTATCAGGTTTCTTTGAAATATGAGCTATAAGTTCTGAGGGATTTCCAATGTAAGTGGATCAGTGGGGTTGCAGCCCCCAGACAGGTCAGCTACATAAACCTCTCTTATTTATAAATCAGCTTGTCTCAGGTGTTTTACTGCACTGACCCAAGCACTAAGATGATGCCTGGCTACGGAATGTGGTAGTTTGCTCTCTCCCACTAGAACTCTAGCACATGCAGCCCTAATGCAGACCCTCCTGGTCTGCACCCCAAGTTTTCTGCAGCCCTCCCAATGACACTGGGTATGAAATAAAGGACTACTTGGGAAGATCAAGAGCAAAGAGGCCTTGTCAATAGAGATAAAAACTGCTTTTATTTGAAAAGTGTAAAAAGCATCTTCCCAGAGTCCTGCCCAGAACCACAGGATATGGCCTTAAAGGAAAGGAACCCCAGTCAAGGTCACTGATAATCCAGGTCAAGCCTAGAGTCACCTATACAGAAATCCATGACCCTAACAGAGCTCCAAAAGTACTCATAAAATTTACTAGTTTAGCCAGTTTTTAAAGTACAACTCAGTGGCATTAAGCATATTTGTATCATCAAGCAACAACCATTAACATTCTTCTCTGGAAATTTTCATCTTTCCAAATTGGAAGTATGTGTTCATTAAACAGTAACCACCCACTGCGTGCTTCCTTCAGGACTGGCCCCCTCTGTTCTGCTTGTACTTGCGGGCTGCAGCTGGACTGTTCCAGGCACCTCAAGTAAATGGAATCATGCATTGTTCGTTCTCTGTGTGTGCCTTGTTTCACATACGTAATGTGTTCAAGGAGAACCACGTTATAGCACATACCAGAATGGCTTCCAGTTGAAGGCCACATGATATTCTGTGCTCTGAATCACCACTCTGTGCTCATCTGTCCATCTGTCATCAGCAGACACCCGTCTTGTTCCACCTTCTGGGTGCTGTGCAGAAAGCTCTGATGAACAAAGCTGGGCAGATAATTCTCCTGGTTCCTGCTTTCAGTCCTTCCGATAAATGCCCAGCATAGAATTGTAGGTCACGTGGTGGTCACAGGGGTAGGACCACTGACTTGTGTCACACAGGGGGTGCAACATGCCTCTCTGCCTGAGCACCACCAACAGCGCAGGGGAGTACAATTTCTCACACCCTCGCCCACCCTGAACATCTCCTCTTTTTCCGTTTTGTTCTGATATTAGCCAACCTAATGGGTAGGAGATGGTGTCTTGCTGTGGCTCAGATTTACATTTTCTTGCTGCCCAGTGATATGGGACATTTTCTCCTGTCCTTGTTGACCTGAGCATCATTTTCACCAGCATTAAACAATGCATTACATCGAGGCTCCAACGAAAACCTTCATGTTTCCTTATTTATTAGATTTTTTATTTTACTCATAAAACAAACAACAAACTTTCAACAGGTTGAAAAATAGAAAATTCTGGAAGGGAAGAGTGGGCTCCAAGCAGCAGAAACAGAGTCTCGAAACTTACAGAGGTGTACACAGCATCCAGACTTCAGGCTGCACACAACTTGAGGTCTGACTCCCCGCAGCACTCTGGAGTCTGCTCACTGGGGGATCCTGGCTGGGATACCACCTCTCTCCACTTTCTTAACTAGGATTTGAAGGCCTCCAGTGAGACTTTTGCTTATTGTAGGATCTTTGTCTCCAGTGAGGATCGTTGTAAACCCTACTATAATCTTCTACCACCATCTCCATCCCTAACATCACAGGCCAGTGTACAACAATCTGTGTGGTGGGGAAATGTTAGCCACAGGCATTTGCAGCAGACTTCTGCACAAACATGGAAGGAAGCCATGGGCAATGTCACAGTTCCCGCTGACATCTTTTGGTAGAAAACCCACACTTACGATCATGTTTTAGTAACAGTCATCTGTGGATCTCCTCTGTTTCCAGCAGCTTCACAGAATGAACCAGACACCAGATGGGAAACTGTGCAAATTAATTCAGTCTGACCTCCTGCCTAACCATCCACTTGGCAGACATGATCAGAGCCTGGACTCGATTTTGCTCTAACAATGTGACAGAGGAAGAGTATAATAAGCAGTTGGGAGTCTATGACAATGGGTACAACTTCCTATGGTACTAATTGGCCTGTAAATCAGCCCACATATCCAAAATCTAGATAGCACTGCACAGTCAATAACCTCAAATGGTGTAATGGAAATGGTGCTGTGTAACCCTGGGTGTCTTCAGTGAGGTAATAGACACATTGTGGCAATGAGATCCTGAGGCTCAGTTGCCAATCTGGTGCTCAACATAGATTTCAGAGAACACTGCTATTACTGGGGGCAAGGGGAACAGGTTACTTCCTTCCAGTGAAAGGGCACCCATTTAACAGGAAAGTTAAAAGCTAGTAGTGAGTTTGGATGCAGGAATAAGGCCTGCCAGGGTGCTCTAAAGCCTCTCCAGGGCTCACGAACCATGCTGTGAAGCACTAGTGCTCACCTCCCAGGGCAGGTCCTTGCTGATGCCTACCTATTAAAACTAAGTTACTCTCCTGCCTATTCCAAGCACTCTTCAAATAACCACTCCTCAGCCCATTATGACACTCAGAAGCAACCCTGTTCAGCCACTGCTGAAAATGAATTATTTATAGTTTTTAAAATCACCTTAATCAAGTGTTAAAAGTTAGATGCCTATCAGAAGTTATTTTTAAATGTTTTTAAAGGAACCCTCCAAAGGTTTATTTCATACAACATTTAATGCATTAATTCCATTGGTGGTTTTTGATGTCTATTTTTAACGTTAGATACAGTCACCAATTTGCCAAAATCTGCAGTTGCACAAGTGTCAAATCATGTCATTTCCAAGGAAAATGAGCATGGTTATCACATGAGATAATTAAAATCCTGAATAAAAACACTGCTGGACTCACAACAGGCTTTGGTGCGTATACATGAATGTACCGCAAGAAATGCATCCATTTAGCCAAATGCTAAAGGGATTTGGGGTGACTGTTCCCTTTGCAGAATGCTCACCGCGAGCATCTACTATCTCTGAGAGATGACAGCAACATCTGCATCCCCCTCAGCATGGGGACACTGAGGCAGGAGCTGGCCACCCTCCTCCATGACAGGCAACTGAACAAAACAGATTGAATGCATCCTCTGCACTTCTCAAACATATACCTGGTTCAAGTATGGGCAGGCTCTACTTAGATGAAAAATGGACACCTTCCATCAGACCTACCTTCCTCTTCCCAAGAGTGAATCGCCCTGGCTCAGGTCCCAGAAGCCTCACCCCACATAGAGGGGTGAGTCAAAGCTGGAAGGAGAGTTCCCTCAGGACAAGAGGAGCTGGCTTTGGGCCAAGATCCATCCTCTTCAGCAGGACTCGGAAGTTACAACCCACTGGAGTGCTGAAGAAGTGGAATGAGGGAGCGCCAGCCGAAGGTAGGCATGGTTTCTGTGGCATTGCAGGATCACAGGCCAACACCCTTTGGAGCCAGCAGAGCCGTGGAAGCCAGTGGAGAAACAGACCAAAGCTCCATCTCTTGGCACTGTGAATATCCAGGCAGCACCATCACCTACTTCCTGCTGAGCCACTGTCACTGGAACCACTAGCTCTGAGATGAAGCAAAGGATAGAGTGACTCTTCCCACCTTTCTGTCCCGTTTAGTGGGGATGACGCTGCCGCCAAGACCCTTACCTCTCTTCCTGGCAGCTCTGCCCATCTGAGCTGCAGCTTGAGTCCCACTTTCCCATACTTTTCCCGCCCCTGCCCAGCAGGCCAGGCTGTGCCGTCCTGTGTGATCCTCTCTCTTAGCTTGGGTCCAACAACTCATTCCCGGTTTTGGCCTTGCCACTGGTCCTTTCTGCAGAGCCTCTGTGACAACTCCATAATCCTTTTGTTTCACAGACTCCTCCTCCTATGTCTTGATGTAGTAGGTTATAGTTCCCTCTGCCACTTCCTATTAGCACTGATTATCACTGCTTTCATCTTACCTTGTGTTATATCCTTTGCCAGGCATTCTACAGCCATGCCTTCAATTAGTTTAGAAAGAATGTGACCAAAAAACTAAAATGCAAACAAACAAAAGCAAAAATTGCTATTGTTCTCATTTTTGAAGAACAGGGGATGGCAGCCAAGATGCCAGAACCAGGATTCAAACCCAAGCTGCCTTGAAACCCTCTCATTTCTCTGTCACCCTCCACATGCCTCCAAATCACCCAGGGAAGGAAAGAACCCAGACAGCGGCTGGGTTTTGCTCTGGTTCTTTCAGGAATATGGGTCACAGTGTCCTGTACTACCCCACCAACAAATGAACAAATGAGAGCATGTGATTGGTATTGATGATTGAAGTATGATGGGTTCGTGTCCTTCCAGGCTCTGGACTTCTACATAAGAACCTTGTGTCTTGTCATGTGTCTTAGTTACTTTTCTCTCATTGCTGAGACAAAATTCCCAACCCCCAAAATGAAGGAAAGAAAGGTTTACTTAGCTTACAGTTTTGGAGGTTTCAGTCCATACTTGGGTGGTTCTGAGGCAGAGTGGCACATGGCAGAGGGCAAATGTTCATGGCAGCATAGCACAGCAAAAACAACCAGCAAAAGGGAGGAATGGCAGTAAGCTGCCTCTTTCCTTCCCTTGCAGTATAAACAGGCTACCCGCACCCAGGGGGCAGGTAGCTCTCACACAATCTGCATTCCCTCCTCTTCACAGGTTCAGGATGTTTACAAAGTAAGCACCTTGGCTTCCTGCTGAGTCACTCAGCCAAACCTTTAGAGTACCCAAGTTGACACAATGTATCAACCATAACAATCCTATGATTGCTTTGTGTCCTTCCAGGCTCTGGACTTGTACATGAGAGCCTTGTGTCTTGTCATGGTCAAAAATCTCCCTCAGTCTGTGTTCTCTGCTGGCTTTAGGGTTGGTTTGTTTCCCCAAGGTCTATGATACCTTCTTTTCTCTCCAGCCCTCAGTTTTCCCCGTAGGGCCCACAGCTCCCTGTCCCCCATGTGTTCTGCATGGACTGTGGTTCCCAGCAAGGCTCAAGCTCATCTAAGAGCATCTAGTCAGATCTCCAAGCTGCAGGATCCATTCCCTAAACATCTGCTCCAACTCCAGAGCAGCTGCTAGGCCTACACAGGACCTCCAGAATACTGTTGGAGTTCTGGCTTCTAAAATGTATGTATCTAATCTGAATTCAAGGATAAAAAGTAAAAGTGCCAGAGTACAGAATTGATTGGAAGAAATCAAATTTGAAACATCTTCTGTCAAAAATTCTCAAATCCAAATCATCATGTGATTGTGTGTGGGCAGCCCTTAAGTGCTGTCTGCCAGGGACAGATGTCACTCAGTGGCCAGAGTGACGCAAGCACCAGGAACTTTGCACAGGGAGGGAAGAGTCAGGGGCCGGGGAGACTAGCTATTGAAGACCCACACTCCCAATGCATAACAGAAAAGAAATAGGAAGTAGGACGGTGCCTACACAACCTCTTTAGGTGGCCATTGACGCTGCCCTGATTCCTACCTACCTGTGGGAGAGCACAGCCATGTGTGCTGATAACCACACAGCCCTTGTGGACAGTGCATGAAAAGACCCCATCAGTTGCTTGCTTTTTTTAAATCCCACTGAACCATTTCTCCTGGTTTTTATTATGCAATGAAAAAGAAGTTAAGCCAACAATGGCATCGAATTGTATTAAGATTCTGAAAACAAAACAGGCTCTCAGAGGCTTTCCTTTTGGCCCCAGGTAGCACATCCATCAAGGACCAAGCCCGATCTGTGCTACCACTGTCCCCACATGCATTGGCTACAGAAACCCGGTTACCGCCTTCCGTGTGATCGCTGAAGGCAGCAGTGCCGTCACTGCATGAACCTCACAGAGGGAACTGTCCTCTCACTCAGAAGTAGCAGTGGCTGTATGAAACCAGTATGTTTAGGATGCCAAATTGTTGTCTAATAGGAAGTACTTCCTATTTGTATGTGCTGGGAACTAGGTAAGAACAAGTTAAAAACTCACAGGTTTGAAAACTTACACAAAATCAACATAACGAAACCTAGATTTGCTTAAGAGGAGGAAGAAGAGAAGAAGGAAAAGGAGAAGGAGGAGAAAGAAGAGAGAATCTCACTCCAGGATGATACATTAAGTCTTTTTCTTTTCTCTTTCTTTCCCTTCCTCCCTCCCTTCTGCTTTCATGGTCACTCCAGTGGGCAGCACCATGGAATACCTGTCTGATCCTTGTCCTCACTTCCCTAATTTCAGAGCAATGCATCCTGCAGTTGCCTCCAGGAGGGGCTGTCATGGAAAAGCTGGGCAGGTTAGAGGGCTGGGACCTGCAGCTCTGTCCCCGCTCCAGGAGGAAGATGGGTTGACAGTCATCACCAAGGCCCGAGGCACAGGCTCAGCCAAGGATACTGCCTCACACAGCCAGAGCCGGGTCTGGGGAGCTTCCGGCAGCTGGCAGGGTGCAGATGCTCCAGCCCTCTGCCCGTACCTGTTGTGACACCTTCCTAGCAGCCCAGCTGTGCTCAGCACGGGTGTGTTCCATCACAGGTGTCTCCTGGGGTTTCCGAGCTGCTCCAGGAGATAGTGAACCCAAGGAGGGGCTGCACTGCCACTGGCACCTGAAGTGGGTGCTCTTGTGGGACTGAGCTCCCCACCTTGGACTGATGACCCCACTGAGGTGATGGGGTCAGAACCGAGCAGTGTTTGAGGTGTCCCCACCTAGTTTATTGCTGGCTTGGGCTCAGAATCCCACATGTGAGAAGACTCTTACCTCCCACAGCCTTGTCACAAAATGTCCCCTCTCCAGGGCTCAGACCCCGTGGGCTTTCATCAGACAGTCTCCTGTGTGGCTGCGCCTGTCACAGACGCCCCCTCAGTGGCTCAGATCCTCGCGCCCTCCCTGACTATGGGCATCTGCTGGGGATGGATTCCTGGCAGCCCCTTTGTGTCCCCTGAGCCTGACTTAAGTGACAGTCAGCGCCCTCACCCCGCAGCTGGCAGAGCATGGAGGGAGAGAGAAGACTGAACAAATAAAGTGGTTGATTCCTACAAACGACCCCATGACCTTTGCTTCAGGGAAATCCTGTGTCCCAAACAGCCACTGACACTGCAGGTACTGACAGTGCCCTCAGCATCAGTAAGGGTGAGCTGTGAACACACGTCGGACACGCACTCGTAGAGACCGGGGACGCTGTGGCTTGTGGGCGACAGAAACACAGAGTGACGCAGGCCACACCAGCACCACCAGTTATGGTCCCACGTGACGAGTGGCTCGGGGTGGAAAAGTGCTGAGCTGTGTCACTGAGGAAACCGAAGACCCAGGTCCTTTCCAACTCTCAGCTCTGCGGCCACTGCACGTCTCATCGTTGCTGCTGTTTGTTGTTTGTTTCCCTTTAGGCTTTTAGGTCCTTTGTGACCTCCACGCACCCGAAGAGCTCCAGCCCATCTCTGTGAGATGTGACACCACTGGGCTGTGTTTCCCTAAAGCCCCTGCTTGGGGACCCTAGCATGGCACGGTTGGTCAGTCTACAGGAAACTTGAGACAGATGACAGGTGTGCGTGCGCAGCCTTCGGACCCAGTGCAGGTAACTGTGAGAAAGGAATCCATCTCACTTTGCTTCCATCTCACAGAATGCTGTGCTATCTGCGACGTCAAAGACCCCAGGAGGGGCTGGGAGTATGCCAGGCCCTGGGCTCCACCCCCAGCCCGGAAAAGAGAGACACTGTGATTCTTACTGGAAAAGTGAAGGACACTCATCGCACAGGTTGGTTTAAAAGCCCTCTCATACCATGTCCAGCGAGATGAGATGCTTCTCAGAGAAAGGGTTGACTCTGAGACAGGCCACAGTAGGGAGAAGGAGGCTGCAGGGACATACATGTGCTACCATACAGCACGGGGCAAATTGGAGGGATATAGGGCAACCTTGGAGAGTGCCTAGCAACCAGAGCTGGGACAGTTGTGCTATAAAGCAGCATCCTAGTGACAGTAAGCCACTGTACCCATGGGTACAGAGACACAGAAGTCAAAGACTCCATGAACAAATGCAGGGCAGAGACGGGTGGCCTTCACAGCAGAATTCCAAGTACCGGTGTAGACTCCTTGTGCTGGAGGAGAGGGCACAGCACCAGCCTCCTGCAGCAGGCTGTGGAGGAGAGCATCTCCAAGGCCCCAAACACAGACCTGCTGGCAGTCAAGGTCAGCACTGCGGCAGTATGAACTACGCCGAGAGTGCGTGCCTCTGCCACAACATGACGAGAACAGCACTTTTGGGGATCCTTTTCGTAAAAATTCATGAGCACAGTCTAATCGGGAGGAAACTATTAAGCAAATGCAAACTAAAGGATAGTCTTAAGATATCTCAGCAACCCTACACCAAACTGTCAAGGTCACCAAATACCAGGAAGCCCTGAAAACCCATCATATACAACACAAGACTGGTGCATCAGTGTGGTGTTCTGGTCTGAGCCCTGGGACAGCAAAAGGAAGCAGGGAGAAACTAGAGAAGTCAAAAAAAGTGCGGCATATAATTCACAGTGATGAACCAATGCTAGATTTGTAGCTATGCATAATCCGCCACAGTGACCTAAAACGTGAACCAAAGAAGAAGCAGACTGTGGCTAAACTGAAATGTTTCTGTAAATCTAAAGCTATTCTAAAGCTAAAATTTATCTTTTTAAAGAATGTAAGCCAAATATACAGAAAATATGACAAAAAGTTGAAAGGGAAAATTGATAAACATGGACATTACTGCAGTTTAAAAATTTGCTCTATAAAAGACTTCTATAGAACGTGAAAATCAAGCAGCAAACTGGAGGAAAATGTTTGCAGTCCACAAATAGGCCCAAGGACTCGACTCCACACAAAGAACCCTCAAAACTCAAGAGTGAAAAGAATGCAATTGGAACATGGGCAGAGGACAGGAGCAGAGGTCCAGTGAAGAGCTACACGGCAGGCAGAGGAGTGGGTGCAGCAGAGTGTTCCCAGCCCTTAGGGAGACACGAACTACCCTGCAGTCATTGCCCTGCCCGGCCCCTCGGGGAGCAGAGGCACAAGGACTACAGTAATGCAACACTGAATACTGGTGAGGATACAGAGGGGAGGGAGTTCCACATATTCCCAGTGGAAATGTGAAACAGCAAAGCCACAGCAGAGAAGAAAAGGGCCACAGATTTCTTATAGAATATGCATAAACTTGCAATGTGACCCAGTGACTGCTCTCTTAGGCATTTAACCCCAAACCGACTGTTCACAGCAGCATCATTAGGAATCGCCCCAAACTGGAAGCAAGTCATGTATCTTCTATTGAGTGAATAGTTAAAGACACCACACTACAACCCTATGATGGAATATTACCAGCAATAAAGAGGAACAAACTACTGATTCTAGGAAGAGCTCAAGAGAATCCCCATGGTGAAGAAAAGCCAATCCCAAAAGTTACATAATGTAGGCTTCCCTGTAATAGCATCTGACAGCAACAAAACCACAGAGACAGAAAGCAGAGCAGGGCTCCCCAGGGGTCAGGAGAGGAAGCAAGTCCATTGTTGCAAAGGTCTTAGAAGGGAGTGTTCAGCACCGGGGCTGTGGTGCCAACCACAGAATCCCCAGATGCAGTGAGATTGCATAGAATTCCACATCCACATGCACAGGCTAGTACGCATAAAGCTGGCACAGAGTGAGTATCAATCTCCTCACTGTGGTCTCACGCTGTAACAATGCAAGACATCACTGCTGGAGAAAACTGCGTGAAGAATGTACCAATTTGTCTCTGAGTTGCATGTGAGGTGACAATGATCTCAACATTAAAGGTTTAAAAAATAATGTAAACACAAAAGAAAAAGAACACCAGGCTATGACAGGTAACTGTTTTTTAGTATTACAATACCTGAATGTCACCAATTAGTTTTATTTAATCAATTAAGGAAAAAAATGCTCTGTGCTAAATTGGAGCAAATATACAATCCAGCCACTTGAGCTGTATCCTGTCAAATGTTCCAGCGACCATAGGTTCAGCAAAGGGACACTAGACAAGAGGCCAAGCGTCCAGCATCTGCCTGTGGTGCCTCTGGGGACAGCCTAGGGGAACATGTTCCCTCCTAAGCTCCATAGCACAGAGCCAGAATCCCAGGGCAGAGCTTCTCTGAATTCTCCTATCCTGAGGTCCATTTATTAATCCCTATTCTCCAGGCAACATTGTTCAACCAGTTATAAATGGATCTGTTGACATTATTGTTGAATACATTTTCCCCTAGAGACACAAGCGTGTTTTTAAAGAACATTTTTAAATGTCTCGCTGAAATCAAGAGCCTCTGTCCATACTAGTCCACGGTCTACATTTGCTCTGTAGAAAACTTTCTAAGAAAATGTGATTCATCTGACTGGGCCTGGTCTTACATAATCCATTCTGACTCATGACAGTTCTTCTCTATCTTTAAATTGCTCTAAATATCACACAGAGCTTGCTGTGGAGCTGTGTTCACTTTTCTAAACTATAACCTAAAGTTTTGCCTTCGTTATATTTTTTTGAAAATTGGAATGATAATAGCAGGATTTACAGTGCTCACAATCCAGAAGAGTGATAAGAACCTGCAGTTGGAGAGATGAGAAACAGGAGTAGTTGGGTGTTTCAGGCCTCACGAAGGTGAACTCTTAGCAGAGCCTCGTAAACAGCAAGTGCTTAATGAACAGCTGTTAAATAAATGGTGAATAAGTAAACAATAAGAAAACCAAGCCCATGTTTGGACAAGATATATGGGCAAGTGTATTTTTATTTATAAAAGGAATAAATTCAAAGCATCCAAGACACATTAGAAAAAGACTGGCTAAATAAGACATAGCATGTACTTATGCTTAGCATATGTTAAAATAAAGGAGAAAAAGTGCTACATATTAATATGGAAAGATGTTCAAAATATCACATTAGGCAGTATAAATTTAAGCAAAATTACATGTGCATGCATATATTTGTACACTGTTATGGTTGTGTCAGGCTGTCCTTTCACAGCCTCATGCAGTTATAGATGAGGCTTTTCCAGAAGTGGCTGGATCCAGAGTGTGTGACTGGTTCAAGGAACTATTATTCGGGTGCTGGGATTCAGGGTGGGTGATCGCTGGGTCAGTTCACTGATTGGTTTGGCACCACCCTATTCCCAGCTTTGGACACAATATAAGTAACAGGAAGAAGTCGGTCTTGTCCCGTGCTTGTTTTTGCTGCCTTCTGTCTGCGATGGACTGTTTCTCCTTTGTGACGCCCTCTGCCACGTGCCACCCTGCCTTGGAGCCACCCAGCTATGAACTGAAACTTCTGCAAACTGTGAGCTAAATAAATATTTCCTCTTTGAATTTGTGAGTGTTGAGTATTTTGTCTCAGCAATGAGAAAAGTAACTAAGACATATAAATACATTCACATATACATGCAGAAATACATAGTCATGTGCCATATAACAATGAGTCAGTCAGTGACACACTATATTATTTTGTTTTGGGTTTTTTCTTTCTAAATTCAGAACCTTGTGCTTGCCAAGCAGTGCTTGTGCCACTGAGCTATAGCCCCAGCCTCACACTACATTTTTATGGTGATCCCCCAAGATTACAGTGGAGGCTAAGATTTCCTACTCCGAGTATTTTCAGTGCCCCTTGCCGCTTGCCCCTTGCTTGTGTATGTGCAGATCGGCAAAGACTGACAAGTATCACAGATGCCTACAGCAGTCTGCACAGAGTGTGCTCTGTAGGTCTGCAGCTGGGGACAGGGCATGGGTTGGCCCTGGCACCTGTGTGTGTGAGCTCCCCATGACATCCACAAAGGACACAATGTTGAGGGTGTGCTTTGCAGAATGTGTACCCCATCCCTGAGCAACACCCAGCTGTGGACAGTGCCCTTTTACTTAAATACAATAGTAGATTCTGTTGTTCTACACCCAGAAATCTGGACAAATATACAATGAACTTCTCACTGTCTGCATGAGGAAGGGGAATGGGCGTCTTCCTATTCTATGTATTCCTGTAACCTAATGCTCAATCTCCAGGCATCAACACTGCACAGAAGGAAAAGAGTCCAAAAAGACAGCAGCCACTGCTCTGCAGAAGCTGCCCAGAGTGCCAGAGCCAGCAGTGGCCTGGCGGTGTCACATGGAGGGGACACAGTCACCCTGACACCTCTGGGAGTGGCAGCCTGAACAGGGAGATGACACAGCACCGGAAGACCGGGAGAGCGGGGCTGCAGTTAAAGTTGCACACAGGGCTCGAGGCTTTAAGAAGTGGCAGCACTGTGGAGCCTGCAGCCTAGGACAGTGCATTCCTTATTCTCCCTGCATCCACCTGGGGACACTGACCAGGCTCATGCTGTCCTTTTCCATGCCCCACTCTTCACTTCTCAGAGGCACTCTCTCTGCTGGCTCTCTCTTCTTCCTGCCTCGGGGCTCTGCTCCAGTGTACGGGCAGGACCCTGTTTCTCAGCAACACCTGTGGGTGCAGAGCCTGGCTCAGTGCTCAATCTCTTTTTTCCCTGTAGTTTTAATTCTTTACAGGAGTCCCCAGGACAGAGTCCCGAGGGCCAGTGATGGCTGCCTGTATGCCGAGGACGGACAGGGAGTTGCTGTCACTGTGGAAAGAGCCGCAGAGGGCTTGGAAAAGACAGTGGCCTCCAAGCACTTGGCCAGATGCTAGACAGGAGAGCCCTGCAGGGAACAAGCAGGACCATCAGACCCCAGTATTGTGAGAGTAGTCCTTCCCGGCCACAGGACACAATTCCTCGAGGCCTTGAGCTTGCGCCTCCCGTTACGCAGGAGTGATGGTTCTTCCTCTTTCAAGAGGGAACTCAACCACTTACAATACCATGGACCACGGTCTCCAGGGTCTCGTGGAAGCCATGCCTCTGCCCAGTCACTCAGGGCACCAAGTGGCCAAGTCACAATTGATGCCCACCTTCCTCTCAGGTCAGCCACCCTTGTGATGACCCCACTAGCTTCTCTGCTTGCATAGGTTCTATCCAGCATCCTCCTGCAGCTCAGCCCACCAGGCACCCAGAGGTCCCCACTGTACCCCAAGGCTTCCCTGCAGCCCTGAGCCAGGCAGAGAGCCCTGTCTTCCCCTGGGTTCCTGTACATTTCTCCTATAACATAGAAAAGAGCAAGTGATGTTTGCTTGTTTGTTTGTATATTTTCAGTATGACTGAAAATTCTACATCTATCAGGTTTTTCTTACCCACTTCTTAAAAAAAGAAAATTTCAAGGATTTTTGCATTGTGTAAGTTTTTACCATGTTTAGAAGTAGAAGATTAAGGGATAACAATGAGGGCAGATTTAAATTATGATGAAATTGGGGTAGATTTACACAGAGGAACAAACTCTACACCGATATTCGGCATGCTTTTGTGTGGTTAGATGCTATTACGTGATTAGTGTTGTTATTCTGAGCTGTTCACAATACTGTTTAAATGGGGACTTATAAAAGGTCAGAGAGAGTTATTAATTTCCTCTTAATCACTGCACAGCAAAGAGGAAAGATCCTTACATGGTTCAGCAGCAAGGCTGCTCTACCCTGGAGCATTTAGTGTTACATGGCTCCAGAGCAGCTCTCCCTGGTGTGGCCTCTCCCTTCTCTCAACAAAAATGCTAATAAACACATAAAAACATAAAACCCGGGCTGCTCCACAGGCCTAACCCACACACACAGCCTGAGTGGAAGAGTCTGAGAAATTTTTAGGTTCGCCAACGCCAACTATGGACAGGAGTCTAGGGCTCTGCCCTCTCACGAACTGGGCCATCTGCACTGTCTCCTGGCCCTGCTGCCCTCTACTCCACCCTCTGGGGGGGCCTGTGTGGGACACAGAGGAGGACTTGGGACTCAGTGGGCCTGAGCTGAGCAGGGCTGTCACCTGGGCTGTCACCTGGTCAGACAAGGCTGCTATGAGACTCTTACTGTCCATGGTACTGAGTGGTAGAAATCCTGGGCTTCAGTGTGGGCAGACTGGGCTCCTTCTGAGCTGTGAGGGCCTGGCTTTCCCTGGCCACCCCCCTTGGCACAGGGGGCCATCCTCTGCCTGTGCCCTTTCACTCTCCCTCCCTCAGTGTGTGGCTCTGCAGACTAATGCCCTTTCGTGAGAATAGCTACCGTAATGCATGAGGGACAGCCTTAAGGAGCCTGCTTTACCTTGGTACCTTATTTGCACACAGATGGTCCACAAGGAAGGTCACACTACAGCCCCAGGGCTCAGAACTTTGGACAGGGGGTGGCATGTTTCCACTTCCAGCTGTGTCATTCTGAAAAATGAGACTTTTTTGCTCTGGAGTGATGCCCAGCCCCTGGGAAGGTGACGGTCGATGTCCTGTTCTCCAGGAGTGGCAGGCCACTAGGGTGCCTAGGAATCCAGAGGGGGTGGAGGCCACCCAGGTTCACCTGACCTGTGGGTACAGCTCTGGGAAGGCCCAGCCCTAGAGACCGGGTACCAGGAGGCAGCCTCGCAACCAGGATGTGGCAGTAAGACCAAATTCACACCTATATCATGGCTGAAATTAAGGACTTGGATCCGGCATGAGTGTGGTTACACAGCACATGCTCATTACTGACAGAGCCACATTCAAAAGACAATTTGTTGTTTAATTACTGACATTTTTACAAAGTTGCTTAATTTGACCCATGATTCTTAATTTTAGACATTTTCCTCTAGAAACAAACAAGGGCTACAGTGAAATGTTCCATAAAATGTGTTCTTTCCAGTGAATTATAATAGCAAAAAATATGAAAAATAGCCTCAATGCCCATTTAAAAAGGGTATAAAATATGTTCATATGATGGAATGACTGTGTTGGAAATACAAATAAGAGTTTAAGACAATTTTAATGACAATCATTTTATCCTATAACATTAAAGTGTCGAGTGAAACCAGCCATGAACATATAAAGCACAGAGTGGTCTACTTTAAGATGTTATCATTGAGAATAGCAGCAGTCTTGCAGTAATTACCTACTAGTAGGATGGGATTGTTTGCTTCTAGGTGATGGGGTCAGAGACGATTTTGTGTTCTCATGTATTTCCTGAACTTCTCGGAAGGAGCGTACTTACACTTACTCAAAATGCAGCAGTTGAGAGTGCTGGCACTGTGCTTCCCTGTGCCTATTTCTTTTCCTCCTCTTCCACCTCGATTGTCCACCCACCAGGCCAGAGCTGGACCAGCAAGCAAATGCTGGTGCGTGGAGGGCCACCAGGGCTCTGCTCTGCAGCTAGGAACTTCCCGAAAACTCCACATGGCTGAGCTGGATGGGGACACCGAGCCAGGAAATGAATGCACCAGGGCAGGGTGGGCTCAGTGCTTGAAGCTTGGAAAGTAGAAATTATAAAAGCTGCGGAGCTGGTGCTGAAGAAAACAACACAAGGTTGAAACTGACCAATCCCAGAGAGTGTGAGGGGCAGGGTCACCTCTGCACAACACAGAGCAGTGCTCAGCTGCACATTAAAAGCAGAAAGGCCTCGAGTGACCCGGCCCGCGGGTGGTCAACGGAGACCCTAGAGGGGGAGCGGGAAAAGAGACAAGAGACACAAGAAATGGAGACGAGGCAGGGGTCTGATCAGGTCTCGTTTACTGAGCGGAAAGCTCGGGTATTTATACAGTGCGGAATGGGGGATTGACGTCAGCAGGTAACTTAGCAACGGAGGGAGGTCCAACCATCACGCGAGGGTGGTCTGAGCATCAGGAGATAGCATGTGACTATATCACGTGATAGCACGTGATTTACGGGAAACAGAATCTTAACTTAGAGAAAATTGAAACTTAACTCAAGATGGAAACCGGAACTCAAACCTCTTAAGATGGCTGACATTTTACAAAATGGATGCCGACCGCAAGTCTCTCAGCGGTCTCCCACAGGTCCCCCTTTTTTATTTTATTTATAAAAAAGACCATTTTTCCTTGAGGGGACTGTGACTTTCTTAGGCCAGGATGCTTTCACGTGGGACCAACTTGTACCTTACCCGTCATTGGAAAGCAAAGCTGCAAAAGGCCTAGTTCCTGTCTTAGGTGGTGGTTGGTGATACATGTGAGCTTCTAGTTGCCCATCTCTGGCTATCCAGTCCAGTGCACCAAGGTGAGAAAGCCAAAATAGCCCATTGATTTTATTGGGCATTTGCATAATCTGCTTTCTCAAGGTCTCTATCGGCCATTTCAAGCCTGTGATAATGGACCTGAATTTGGTGCATTTTTATAGCATCCATTTGTTTTTTAATAAATGCCATCCATTTGTTAAAAATACAAGGTCCTAACGAAAGAACTACTAATAACCCAGCCAAAAGTCCCAGCAGGGGGAGAAAGTAGGGTAGGATTCCGTTCCATGAGCTCCAGAGTGGATTTTCGAACAACTCTATTCGTCTCTTTATCAGGTCTTCCTGGAGTTTCTTTATCTTATCTCGAACGATGCCAGACTTGTTTACATAGAAGCAACAGCGTTCCTGCAAAGCCAAACAAATCCCTCCCTGTTCTGCAGTTAAAAGATCTAATCCTCTTCTATTTTGGAGGACTACCTCCGCTAAGGAATCTATTTGATCTTGAACATCTTGAATAGTACTAGACAAGGCCTGGACATCATCAATCAATTGATTAGAGAGCTTGACATAAGAGTGTACAGCAACTCCTAGTCCTGCCGAACCTGTGGCCAAGGCTCCTGAAATTCCCAATCCTACCAATAAAGGAATAAGTATAACTGCTCTCTTTGAAAGGCCTGCAGCATAATCAAGGCTGGGGATGGGAATGGATTCATCCCCAGGTATAATGTCTATGTCAGGTAATAAGGTGGCCATAACACATAACCCTGTCCAATCAGTAGGTAAGAAGGTGAAAGCTATGTTTCCTCCACATATGAATATTTGTCCTTTTGTGGGGCAAAGGGGGGAATTATAATTAATTATTTGACTACAGTTGGCAAAGGTGACGAATCCGACATCAACCTCATAACTGTTGTTTAGGAAATTTCCTTGTATACAGAAAGCAAAGTTAAAGGCCAGGGGTTGAACTCTAAACGGCAGGCCAGCAGTAAAATTCAGATGAGTGAGGTTTGTAACCTCACGTGGAGTGAAATTTGAAGGAATGGCAAGGGGCATAGGGGTGCCCAAAGTCATACATAGCCAGCAATCTTTAGCTTAGTTAGGGTTAGAAGTGTTAAGGGCCATTAAAGTGGCCATCAAGGTTTGGGTATCTAATGTCCAAGGTTTGGGTATCTAAATTAACTCCTCGTGATTTGGGGAGTGCTAGAGGGTGATAACTGATTTTTGGGGATGTCTGTATTATAATGTCCTCTATTCGTTTTTGCACCTCAATTTCTCTGATCTTGTCTTGCGGTCCGCCACCATCAGAAATATGTATTGGGGCGACCTTGTTCCAGCACACTGGTCTACCTGGGGTGCCACTGCATGAAGCCTGAGCATATTTATAATTTCCCAAAACCCATGGAATAGTGGACCAGTCGCCCCCAAAGGTGCCAACAGAAGTGTGTTGTAATATGGCTGTAAAGTAGATTTTATTATTTTTTCCTATGCATTCTTGTACCGATTCATAACAGGAAGAATGCATTTCAGTATAGTAAATACTACATTCCATAGGACATGATCGTGGCCGGCTATTGGTGTTGGGTATCACCGCAAACTTATAGTAACATCTGTAGCTTTGGAAGTAACCTCCCCCTACATTTCTAGTATATATTAAATAAGCCACTTTATTACCACAGTCTGTAGAGTGGGTATATTGGGTGGGTATGTATGTAGTAGCGCCTCCTCTGCAATCACATGGGGCACCAAACATACTTAGCCTTAGCTGATCTAGGTTCACTGGAGGTCCAAAGCCCCCTTCTGTTGATGTCCATTCAAGCAGTAGTATCATCAGCCAAATCCAATTTTTTGGATCCATTATCTAGACCAAAAAACAGAAAAATATCCTCAGGGCGAGCTTTTGTCCCTGGGATCATCTATAGGATTATCTATTTGTTTTACCAATCGTTCTGGTAACCACCTTGCGGATTTCATTTCTTTGGAGTACACACATACTGATCCTCGGCCCCAAATGAGGACTGGATCTGGGCCATGCCATGAATTAGTTATAGGGTCCCTCCATAATATGGAGGCAAATTGTTTTTGTGTTTCTGTATGCCAGAAGCGTGTGGCTGCTGATTGTCCATTGGCATCCAAATTTTAAAAATTAAGGATAAATAAAGAATGAGAAAGAATATTTCTTGGTGACCCCCTTGTGGGGTACCATTCCCCCGTTTTTATTTTATCAGTGGTAAGCTTAAAAGAGAGATGTGCTCGTTAAATTATCCCTTGACTTTGAGGATTGTATGGAATACCAGTTATGTGTTGAATGTTAAGACGTTTGCAAAATCGAGCAAAGGCCGAACTAGTATAACCAGGGCCGTTATCTGCTTTTAGTTGTTGTGGGCATCCCAAGACCGTCAGAGCACTCAGCATATGGCTAATTACATGTTTGGTGGCCTCACCGGTTTGGAGGGAGGCATAAATGAAACCACTAAAGGTGTCTATAATAACATGTGCATATTTAGGGTTGCCAAAATCAGGTATATGCGTAACATTCATTTGCCACAATGCATTGGGTATTAGTCCCCTAGGATAAACTCCAAGATGTGGAACCGGGAGATGTGTGGCACAAGAAGGACAATTTTTGACAATTTGTCTAGCCTGTTCTCTAGTAATGTTATGTAGGAGCCGAAGTGTTTGAGCATTAAGATGATGTAATTGATGGCTTTTTTGTGCTAGAGTAACTTTATCAGTACTGTCAGTATGGGCCAGTGAGGCCAATAGGTGGACTTGGCCTTGTGAGCGAGTAGCTAAGTCAGCTTTATGATTGCCTTCAACTAAAGGTCCTGGTAATTTAGAGTGAGCATGTAAGTGCCCTATGAAAAAAGGATGATTTCTCTTAGTAATAAGCATTTGTAATTGTCGAAATAGTCCTCCAGCGTTGGAGACATTTCTTATTTGACCAGCAGTCTCAAGTAGGGGAACAGAATGCATGATGTATGCGTTATCTGTATAAATATTGAGCGATTTATCAGTAAAGGTAGAAAAAACAGCAATGACAGCATGTAACTGTCAATTGAGCAGAGGTGCTATTTGTCTGGCATTGTACTGTTTGGTCTTGGTAAACATAGGCAGCCATGCCCTTTGAAGAGCCATCAGTAAATACCAAGAGGGCATCTTTTAATGGGTAGAGTGTGGTAACTGTTGGAAAAACAAACTCATGTTCATTGGCAAAGTCAATGAGCTTGTTTGGGGGGTAATGATTACCTAAGAGCCCCATGTAGGAGGCTAAAGCAATAGGCCAAAACTCAGTAGTTTGCATGAGCCAATTAATTTGATCCTTAGTATAAGGCTGTATAATGACATCTGGTTCTTTACCAAAATAACATCTTCCTTGTTCCCTGCCTAAAGTTATGAGATCAGATACTGCTTGATAATATGGTCCAATGACTTTTTTGGGTGTGACAGGCAAATGGACCTACATTAAAGATGCCGTCTGCCAAAAAACAGCAGTTGGAGATAGTGCTGTGTTACAGATAATATATTTTAAAGGTTTGTCATAATCCATGAACGTAACAGTTTGAGGTAGGATGGCCTGTTCCACTATATGTGTGGCTTGTCTCCCCTCAGGTGTAAGCACACGAGGAGATGCAGGGTTGGCGTCTCCATGTAAAATGTCATAAAGGGGTTTTAACTCTCCTTTAGTAAGCTTTAAATAAGGCATAAGCGGTTGATCCGGGGAAGATGGCGACCAGGTGAGCAGCAAGGGAGCGAACCTCCTTAATAAACACCACCAGCTCGAGACAGACTTGGCGAGCGTGAATGCCGGGACCTCGGCTGGGAAGTTTAAACTGGGCGTATTTCTCTGAGATGCCGGGGGAGATGTGGTAGGGCAGACCAGGCTGCCGGGGCGAGACGTGGGAAAGCCCCA